>JAJJMC010012594.1:2821956-2848679 GCA_023531435.1 Papaver californicum
GCATGATCCAATGCATCACCGAGCCGAAGTTGCGTAAGTGAGAGCATCATAGTACTAAGGCACTATTATACCGTGATGCATGATCCAATGCATCACCGAGCCAATGCCGCTATTTGATAAATGCATCATAGTGCTAAGGCACTATCATGCCATGATGCATTATCGAGAATGCATCACCGAGCCAAGAATGCTTGGCTTTGGCAAGAAATCTTCATTTTTGGCCTTGCAGTCGATGGATGGCCCTTACCTTTCAAATATTTATTTGTGGAAATGCAAATAAAACATATATAGGGAGGGAGATTTGCTTGAATGTGCATCAGCGGTAATGCACATCTAAATGCGATGTAGCCTATACGATGGAGCATACTTGATGCTCATCAGCGTGTTTAACTGTAGCTTACCCGAGAATGCTTCGCTTGGCTTTGGCAAGAAATCTTCATTTGCGGCCTTGCAGTCGATGGATAACCCCTACCTTTCTAATATTTTTTTTGTAGAAATGCGAATAAAACATATTTAGGGAGGGTGCTTTGTTGGAATGTGCATGAGCGGTAATGCACATATAGATATGCGAAGTGGCCAGTATGTTGGAGCATACTTGATGTATAAGCATCAATATGTTTGTAGTGAAGCTTGCATGTGCATGAGGTGTAATGCACATGTAGATATGCGAAGTAGCCTATACGTTGGAGCATATTTGATGGATAAGCATCAATATGCTGGTAGCTTAGCCGATGAAGCTTGAAATTATGCGAAAGCATCTTTCGATCGTGCTACGTACTTGATAATGCATATTTACATAATAAATAACGATAGTTATGCACAAGCTAGTGCATACCTTGCGAAAGCCCTCTGGCCCACACAGACTAGGCTTCGCTTGGCCTTTGGCCTTGCGATGAATTTGGAATCGAAGTTGGCTTTACCTTAATAGGCTTAAGTTGCTTGTCCCTTTCATGACCCTTTGATGAACAACGGTCATGCTTGATCCTATCAAGGTACGGGTTGGGTACGTAGGCAGCCGCAATGCAATGCATTGAGGTGCAGCACCTTGTTGCTCATATCATCTAATTCGAGAGATGATTGCGACATTTGGTAACTCATATCTTCTGGCTCGGCAATGCTAAGCAAGATATGATTGTTGCCACACTTGATGGGGCAGTTGCAATTCCATTGATGGATTGTTCATACTTCCTAGCAACCGTTGCAGCATGGAATGGCATGTGCCTGGATGTTGCACCCTTGGCAAGAATAAGATAAGTGCAGGCTCCAGCGCATGGCCGAAGCAGAATTGATGAAACGAAAGCTTAGGTTTGAAATAGCCTAGGTGTTGGTCCAAGGCATGAGTTAGGCTTGGACAATGATCGAAATTATGTGATGCTTGCCAAAGGCAACCCCCTTAGCTTGTATAGCCTTCAGCCCTTGGTAAAATGAGGGTAAGTTGGAATGGTATGCTAGTCAAATGCATTCACCATGGGCTTTAATGGCCTTGCACCCTTTGTAAGTCAGGGGTGAGTTGGAACGATATGGAGACTACGGTCTGAGTACCATGCTTGCAAAGCATGTTTGGGAAGGAAAATATACCTGGAACGGTATAAACGTAGCTTGAATGATGTGGGAACTACGTTTCGAGTATAATGCATACAAGACATGTTTGGAAAGAAAAAATTTACATGCACTTTCCAACGAGAAGTTAAGCTTTAAGGTCCGGTGAATCTCTTTTAAATCACGCATCGGGGAGTTCTGGCCTGCCCAGCGCACGACGCTGGAGGCGGAAATTTTCCGGTCCGTGACACAAACCCTACAAAATTCGATCAAATTTGGTTTTACTCCGTTCCACTGTGATTGGTTCAACGAGTATATTTGAGTTTACTCCGTGGTTTACTCGCGTGACTGTGGACGCTCTAAGGGCAGAAGTTGGAAAGTATCAACAGTCGTTCTTACTGAATCTTTAAGTTTGAAGGGAAAAAAAGAACATTTAGACAGCAAGATGCTAATTGAAGTTTAGATCGGTGACAAGAAAGATGAAGAGTTGCCGGGTGAAAGAACAACAACAAATGTAGAAGGATGATAGACACTTAATTTATACATTTTTACCACTCAATTTATATTTTTCTTAGTGTTTATTTTTATATTAATATTATTATTTTTATAGTTTTATAGGTGCAAACATAAAACCCGATGTTACAAATTGGAACCGGTTAAAACAAGACTTTTCCTATACAACTTGGATGTGTTTAAAGTGGATGAATGCTAATGGCATATTCGGAATTGAGCTATAATATATTTGGTGGAACTCGTGTCTTGGGAATAACTAAATGGATGGAGGCGTGTCCGACTTGCTGATGCTTTTGGAGTTTTGCTTTTGAGTATTTGTTCACTCAGGTGTGGTTAGGAGTGGATGCGATAAATGAATAGAAGGTGGACATATGGTGTTATTGACGTGGCAAGGAAATAATAGAGTAAATCTTTTAGTTTCCGTGAGAAGAAAAGAGAGAGGGACTGAATGAAGAGAAGAGTTGGTCTTCTGTTGGGTCAGAGAAGTGAGAAGGTGGGACGTAGATAGTAAATAAGGTGTCTGTTGTGTCTGTTGTGTCTCTTGTTTTGGTTATTGGCAGATAGAAAAAAAAAAGTGGTCAGACGGTTATGAGATATTATGGTTCTCTTTTTAAATAGGATACGTGGCAAAGTGTGGGTATAAAAGGAAAGAGAGACGAGGTCAGATGGAATAAAAAGGTTTCAAGAAAATCACATGAACGATTAAATGCCAAACTATGTGAAGTAAAACCACTAATCAATCAAATCATCATTAGAAATATCATTGTAGAGTCTATACAATTAAATTGGTTTCTATCTAAACCCTAATAAGCATTTTAACAAACCATGGAGATGGATTTCTTAAAACCCATAAAAAGATATAACAAAAAGAGAGAAAGGGTTAAACCAGTAGTCGTCCCCTTGTTCTGATCCTGATTGAAGACTCCCAAAAGAAGTCTACGTCTGTCTTTCCGTTTCCCCCCGTCTCCACCTCGGTCCTCTCTTCTTCTTTCCAATCAGTTCCTTTCTCCCACAGCCGCCACCTCTCTCTCCACTTCCCTTCCAATCAATCAGAGCCCCTTCTCTCTCTACTTCTCCCTCTCTCTCACGAATCAGTCTCTCTCTCATCCTTTTCTTTTCGCCTCAAAGGAACTTCAACAAAATAGAGAAATCTACACGACAACTGCTTCTAAAATGAGGATTCCTCTTCTTATTCCTCTGATTTCATTTTTGAGTAGTCAGATTTGAGATATTTTTTTAATTAAAAAAAATCTCTATACAAATCATGGTTTTTTCTTCTGATTCTTCCTTCAAAACTTTGATTTAAAAATTAGTTCTGGCTACAGATTTACTATCAATTAATCTTTCTTTACAAACCCATGTAAGAGTTTCAGAAAACTTTAAGTGACAAATCTTAATTTAGGAACTTTCCATAATAACCAGGAGTTCTTTCAAGATGTTGATTTTCTTCTAAAGTTTTGATTTGAAATAGGTCTTGATTGTAGATTTACAATAACCAAATCTTATTTTACAAACCCATTTATTTAATTTTGAAAACAATGAGTATCAAGATCTCAATTCGACTTAGGGACTTTTTCACTAATCTTTAAAGAGCTTGAATGAGAAGAAAACGTGACTTAATCTGACTTTTCTTTTTATTATTCACGGTAGCAGTGAAGATCGGTAAAAGCCCCTTCTCATCCGAGTAGAAAGCAGAATTTTGGTAGTATTATCGCTAGCAGCGAAGAGAGGTACAAACAGCACGGCGGTCCAGCTTAAGCATGAAAAGCCTTCACCACGAACCAATAACATCACAGTGAGCGCGAGATGGGGGAGAAGTATCACATCATGAAAAAGTAGCTGATTCGGTTTAATGAACAATCTGTATGTTGGGATCCATTGAAACCCTTTAGCCAGCAGAGAATTAAACTTATAAAATTCCTTAGCACCTCGCTAGATAAGCTGTGAGACTGCATTCGCCGTCACCCCACCAAACACACAGTGCGAGTAGACAACTTCGTTAAGGGAATCATGCTTACCAATCTCGTTACTTCAGTCATATCAAAATTAATCAAGCTCGCCGGCAAATAGTAATGATTGTCTCGCAAGAATATCAAATAAACTGTGAATATGTGTAGATGAATTTTTGGTGTGTTGTGACCTCGCAAGAATATCAAAGAAGAATTATAATCAAGGTTCATTTCATTCGTAAATAATGCTAGCAGCATTAGCAAACAAATAACACAGAATAGACCCAAATATAATCTTCATTGAATTAACTTCGGTGGCAAACTCGCATGGAAAAAAAAGCTAAATTTTGTACGAAGTTCGAACTCAGAACAAACCGAGTCCGTTCGCTGGGACCATATTAACCATCACACCCATTCGAACAAAAACAAATACCACGAGAGCAATCATCTTCTACCAGAAACAATAACTTCGGAGCAATGATGTATTTTAGAATAGTGGTAAAAGTGTTCGATTCTCGAACTTGTGAAGGTAATGATTTTAGAAAATAATGGATTTAACCTAAACTAATAAAAATCAGGAAAATAAACTAGAGATGATTTTTAGAAAATATGGAGAAAACCAGGAATCAAGATTCAGTTATTTCTAACAATTTATGTGATTAATCATGCAATTCTTTTAAATAAATTAAGCTCAAACATTGCTAAAATAGATTTTTATGCAAACAAGCAGAGGTAAATCACAAGCATGGGACATCAGAGGTTGTCAACCCAGCATGACCCATCAAACAAAAACACCACTACTGAATGAAAACAGTTTTTCTATTTCAAAACTATGCAATTTTAACAAGTAAAGAATTATAAATAATTAATTAAAAATAAACTTACCACATAAAATTGAGAGAAAAACCTCCTCCATCATCCCAGTAAATAAACTTAGCTCATGGTGGAGAAAACTTGCTCAAAATACTCTTTCATTGCTCAAAATATTGATTACAAGGTGAAATATGTGTAACACAGCTGATTTGATACGCGTATATGCGTTACAGAAGAAGGTTCAGCTGTTACACAAAGGATTAAGGCAACAGAAAGGTAAAGAGGAAACGCAACAGAACAGTTTGAATCAGCAACAGATGTAAAAGTTACTGAGTCGTCTTCCCCGGTGATGGCTGGATGAAGAACACGTCGGCCGGTGCAGTAGCAGGTGATCGGCGGTGACGGAAGTCGCCGGAATTTTTCGGAATTGATCTCTAGGGCTGCGTATGATTTCTCTTCGCTTCTCTTGGTTTATATAGGGTCTACAAACCCTAGAGAGAGTTCTAAACCTAATAGAACTCTCTCAAACAACTCATAAATTCAATTCCTATTCGAAACAGGAATCCGACCAAGTTCATGATTTCTGAGCTGATCCTTCGGGATTTTTTTGATGTTTCTCGATTGCTCTGAACTCTAGTTGCAATGGGTTGCTTTTAATTTCATCAAATCCCATCAATTTCGTCAATCTGAAGTATCCAGTAGCTTCTCCGATGAGCTGGAACGGTGACTCGGCCGGTTGACTCGCTGGGTTGACTCGCTGGGTTGACTCGCTGGGTTGACTCGCCGATTCTAGGGTGTCCCTTATCCATTCTTGGGGTGCCAGTAACACTTGTCCCTGGGTGCCTTTATCACTTTTTGAGCCAATTTTTTCACAAATCTTTATTCTTCTAATGTACCTACAAAAGCATAAAAACACGTAATATATGCAAAAATCGAATACTAACTTAATAGAAACTAAGGTGCAATTTAGACACTAAAATGTGTCTATCAAGCAATCAAGGTTAACAGGAACAAATACATCGGAAATGTCATCCACGGCATGCAATAATCTTCATCTTCGTCTAGAAAAAAAAACAACTAGCAAAGCCAGATAGCTCATGACAAGTGAAGTCAGTTCGTTGGGGTTATACTAAGAAGGAACAATCTAATAAAACCATTCCTGCGAAGTCCTTGCTTGTGGAATACCAGAGCAAACAATTGAGGAAAAGATACAACAAGGGAAGCTTACTCGGAGGCAGCTTCCGAAGAATCAACAAACTAGTTTACTTCGGCAGCAATTTCGCACAAACCTGAACCAACGAAATAAGATAGCTCGTAGTAAGTCAACATAGAGCCATTATTTTGGAAAATGTTTCACACTGGGGTCACGATGACATACTCTTATCGGATTTGGTCAGCTCAAGAAGATCATACAAGCTCGGCTAAGGCAATCACTTCGGACAATCAACCTTAAAATTCGCATGAACCATCTCGGTGAAAATAAATCATCTCAGGGAGAAATTACACCAAGTTCACAAAAGTACAAGATACTCCGATCAGCTAACGAAACGACCAATTGAAAGGGAAGCATTCTCACCTTCTTATCTTTGATGTTAGAAGTTATCACTTCAAAGTCTACCTGTTGAAATCTTTAGTCTAGTCAATTAATTGCAGTAACACCTGTTTAACCATTCAGCTATAATGATATTCAGTTTAGTCAAAGGCAATCCATTTATAGAAAATAGACTCAACTCATTTAATATGTTCATCTGTTGACTACTCCCACTTCTTTTATTATTGATGTACGAACTGCAAAGCTTGGCTAAGTGCCTAGCCTTTATGAGATAGTATATGACAAGAGTTGTTGATGATAAGTTATCTTGGTACGAGTATAATCACACAATTGATTTGCCGTTGCTACTCGCTTATTCACTTAATTGATTTTCCATTGCAGCAGTGAACGAATAACCAGCGAAGTAAGGCAACAATATTGAAGCAGCTACATCTTTGGAAGAAAACGCTTCGTAGAAGACGAAAATTCTGAGTGAACAACGGGAGAAAAGATATCAGCGAAGCTAACTACATCAACAGCTTCGCAGAAGTAAACTCAGCCAATCACCTCACTTCGAATTAGTCATCTCGGAGAATAATTTTGCTGATAAGTTGACGGCAAAATTAAGGGTTTGAGAGCAGGATGCGATTATGAAATTTCCTACAAGTATTAGTGTAGAGGCGAAACCAGCTGACTATAATTTGGAGGAGTAAAAATGAGTTCAACAAGGACAAGACTGGCCATTTCCTTACTGATGTTTAGAAAGAATACAACAAAGATGACTCGAGATATGCTGGTAGAGATGCAAGAGTTGTTACTATTGAAGGCCTCACTGCAGTTATCCAGCTTTCCTTTTGGCGAACTTCAGCGAAGAATTAAATGGTAGCAACACCATTAACAGCGAGAGAAGATGCAAACCGAAAGATGATTCAGTCACGACAACAACATTATTTTAGCATTAACAGCGGCCATTTTCCCCAGCGAGCTAATAAAGAGAAAGGGGTAGTGATCCCTCAACGAACACCTTCAACGAAAAGAAATTAAATTTCTCAAAGTCTTAGACAGAGCTAGATATCTGATGCAGATGAGCAGGCTATAGCCTATTTGGAGACTAAAGACCCGAGGGTCGTAATTTAGCCCAAGAGGGGTCTATTTTGATTGGAAACGGGCCAACGATCAAAACATGAATCGATTCCGTCTCATGGTCTTCAGATTTTAGCCAAATTCCATTGTTTAGGGCTTCAAACAGGCGTTTTTGCTATTTTAGGAAAGTTTTTGTTTTGTTAATTCGTTAGGAGTCCGTTTGAGTCGCCGTTTGCGGTAAATAGTTTTATTTTATGAGTACTTTCATTATTTTTGGTCGACCAAAATTTGACCAAAATAGCAAATTAGGGTTTGAGTCGGTTTAGGTTTTTTTTTCATCCTTTCTTGACTAGCAAGTTAGGGTTTTTCCCCAAGTCTATAAAAGAGTCCTCCATATATTGTTTTAAGCAGTTGAATTTGATTAATAAGAATTAATTTCTTAAACTTTTTCAAGTTTAAACGATTATTATTTAAAGTCAGGAAACCGAAGTCTAAGTAATTATCGTTGTTCATAGTCGATATTCCTAGGAATATTTGAAGTCTGAACAAAACCTCTCTTTTTTTTTTGTTTTTATTATCCGCTGCATCAGTTGGTATCAGAGCATAAACAAATTCGTGGTGGCAACAACACAAGCTGCTACGCAGTCGTAAAGGAAAACAGAAGTTAGTATCATGGGAGAAGTTGAAGAAACACATGAGAACATAGTTTTTGCCACATAACTACATTGGATTGATGTAGCAGCAACTGCAAAACCTACCCAAAGGAGTACGTTCTATAGACGATTACACCAAGGAGTTTTACCAACTACTTTCTCTTAACGACTTGTCAGAGTCAGATGAGCGAAAAATCGCTCGCTATATAGTCTCCCCCAACAATATGAGAATACACTCAACATGTTTGATTGCTTCTCTATTTCGGATGTACATCATAGAGCAAGGCATATAGGGAAACAAGTAGGGTATATAAGCTTAAATTGGGGTATCAATGTGGCAGCATCTCCAGCAAGTAACCGTAGTACTTCAACACCTAGTACTGCTAGTAAACTTAATTCTTCGTCAACAACAAATAAAACCCAAGTTACCGCTTTTGGAGGTAGGTGTAATAAGTGCGGGGAATCTGGGCACAAAGCCAGTGACTGTCAAAGAGCAGAACGAGCGAACAAGGTATTTTTCACTGAAAACGACCGTGAAGAAGATGGATGGGTAAATGATTATGAAGAGGATCATGAGGATGATTCTGAACCCGTCGATGAAGTAGTTGCTGGAGATAAAGGAGTGAACTTTGTAGTAAGAAGAAGTTATCTCACTCCACGTAAAGATAAGGGCGATAGCTGGTTGCGTAACAATATATTACAGTCTACATGTACGATCGAAGGAAAAGTTTGTCGTCTAGTTATTGATTCTGGAAGTTGCGAGAATATTGTTGATGAAGAGGTCGTAAAACGATTCAAGCTGGAAACCAAGGCACATCCACATCCATACAAGCTTTCTTGGCTTAAGAAAGGGAATAAGGTAAAAGTAAACAAACTTTGCCTGATTTCTTTTCAATTGGTTACAAATATAAAGATAAAATATGGTGTGACATTACTAGTATGGATGCTTGTCACTTGTTGTTGGGTCGTCCATGGGAGTTTGACAGGAAAAGTAGTCATGACGGGTATAAGAATACCTACAGTTTTTTATGGAACGACGTACATATAGTACTTGTACCCAGTAAAGAGATTGCACCTACACCATCTACGGGAGAAGCTACCAATCTCTTGTCGTTTAAGCAGTTTGAAGATGAGGTAGAAGATGCAGGTGAACTGCATGTGTTGATTAGAAAAGAAGAACAACATGATGAAAGTAGTATTCCCATTGCAACTCAACCTTTAATTAAGGAATTTATGAATGTTTTTCCTAACGAGTTGCAGGACGAGCTACCACCTCTCCGAAATATACAACATCGTATTGATCTCGTTCCTGGATCAAGCTTTCCAAATAAAGTGTATTATAGAATTAGTCTTAAGGAGCATGAAGAACTTCGTCGTCAAGTGGAAGATTTGATACAAAAAGGATTGATCCGACATAGTCTAAGTCCTTGTGCAGTACCAGCCTTGCTGATTACAAAGAAAGATGGAACGTGGAGAATGTGTGTTGACAGTCGAGTCATCAATAAAATCACAGTCAAAATACCGTTTTCCAATTCCCAGATTGGATGAATTGTTAGATCAGTTGAGTGGAGCAAAGGTGTTTAGCAAACTCGACTTGAAGAGTGGGTACCATCAGATCAGAATTCATGAAGGTGATGAGTGGAAGACTGCTTTCAAAACTCGAGAAGGATTATATGAGTGGTTGGTTATGCCATTCGGGTTGACCAATGCGCCAAGTACATTCATGCGTATCATGAATCAAGTACCCAGACTATTTATCGGTACTTTTGTGGTTGTTTGTTTCGATGATATTCTTCTTTATAGTGCTAACATGGACTTGCATGTTCAACATCTTCGAGAAGTGCCCTCAGTTCTATGCAGGGAGAAATTATTTGCGGCCATCAAAAAGTGTTCATTCATGACAGATCGAGTTCTATTTCTCGGTTATTTCGTCACCAAGGATGGAATCAAGGTAGATTAGTCCAAGGTTGAAGCTGTGAGAAATTGGACTACACCTACTACATTACACGAGGTAAGGATTTTCCATGGTTTTGCTACTTTTTACCTGCGCTTTATTCCCCATTTCAGCACATTATGGCACCCATTACTGAATGTATGAAAGGAGGAAAGTTTTCATGGTCTGAGGAAGCTGACGAAGCCTTTGAAGCTGTCAAGACAAAGCTGATAACTGCATCACTATTGGTGTTACCTGATTTCAGCAAGCCGTTTGAACTACATTGTGATGCATCAAAGGTGGTAATTTGAGCTATTTTGAGTCAGGAAGGACGACCTGTAGCGTATTTCAGTGAGAGTTGAATGGTGCTAAGCTCAAATATAGTACTTATGATGTGGAGTTTTATGCTATAGTTCAATCCTTGAAGCATTGGCGTCACTATCTAATTCATAACGAGTTTATTATGTTTTCTGATCATGATTCTTTGAAGCACATCAACAGTCAAGAGAAGCTTTCTTTCTAGACATGGTAAGTGGGCTGGTTATTTGCAAGAGTTCACTGTTGTACTAAAGCACAAAGCTGGGTCACAGAATCAAGTTGCTGATGCCTTAAGCTGAAGGAGTATGATACTCAACACCATGCGAACTGAGGTAATAGATTTTGATTCATATTCTGACCATATTCTAACCGATCCAAAATTTGTGGACATTGTGGATGATATCAGTTCAGGCAAACGAAGTGATTACCTTATGCATGAAGGATTTCTCTTTAAAGTTAACCAATTGTGTATTCCTGATTCTAGTCTCCGATTGAAGATTATTAAGGAGTTACATGACGAGGGGCACATGGGAAGGGATAAGACTTTCCAACTTGTTTCAAAGTCATATTACTGGCCAACAATGAGGCGTGAAGTTGTTAAATTCGTGGACAGATGTCGAATCTGTCAAGTTTCAAAAGGAAAAGCAACGAATGCAGGGTTGTACATACCATTGAAATTTCCAAGTCAACCCTGGACAGATTTGAGCATGAATTTTGTATTGGGTTTACCTCGAACTCAGAGGGGACATGATTCAGTATTTGTAGTTGTTGACCGTTTTTCAAAAATGTCCCATTTTATTGTTTGCAAGAAGACTACTAATGCACTGAAGGTAGCTGAAATGTTCTTCCGTGAAGTGTATCGTCTACATGGATTGCCATGTTCAATTATTAGTGATCGAGTCACAAGATTCCTTAGTTATTTCTGGAAAACCATGTGGAAATTAGATAATACAAGACTTAACTTCAGTAGTGCGTATCATCCTCAAGGTGATGGCCAAACAGAAGTTGTGAGTCGTTCGCTGGGTGATATACTATGGTGTATGGTTGGAGACAATCCGAAGAGTTGGGATCAGAAACTTTGCCAAGATAAATTTACATTTAATCGTTCAGTAAACCGTAATCTGGGTATGAGTCCGTTCGAGGTTGTTTATGGCTATAATCCACGAGCACCAGTAGATTTAGCACATGTTCCTGATCTGAAGAGAATTGAAGTTCGTGCCGAAGAACGTATCCAACAGTTGCAACAGGTTCACAAGTTGTCTGAAGAACAGTTGCTTCGAGCTAATGAGAGGTATAAAGAGGCGGCACGTAAAAAACGCAGAGTTTTGGATTTTGCAGTATGAGATTTTGTGTAGGAAATATTGACAAAGGATCGTTTTCCAGTTGGCGAGTATAACAAACTGAAGGCGCGCAAGATTGGTCCCTTGGAAATTATCGCGAAGATTAATCCTAATGCCTACAAGTTAAAGCTTCCAAGTCACATCCAGATTTTTTATATTTTTAATGGCAAACACTTGGTGCCGTATAATGGTGATAATTCTGATGATGGACAAGAAAATTCGAGGGCGAATTTCTCTCAACCCCGGGAGAATGATGCAGATGAGCAGGCTATAGCCTATTTGGAGGCTAAAGACCCGAGTGTCGTAATTTAGCCCAAGAGCGGTCTATTTTGATTAGAAACGGGCCAACGATCAAAACATGAATCGATATTGTCTCATGGTCTTCAGATTTTAGCCAAATTCCATCGTTTAGGGCTTCAAACAGGCGTTTTTGCTATTTTAAGAAAGTTTTTGTTTTGTTAATAACTTCTTCGTTAGGAGTCCGTTTGGGTCGCCGTTTGTGGTAAATAGTTTTATTTTATGAGTACTTTCATTATTTTTGGTCGAACAAAATTTGAAAAAAATAGCAAATTTTGAGTCGGTTTAGGGTTTTTTTTCATCCTTTCTTGACTAGCAAGTTAGGGTTTTTCCCCAGGTCTATAAAAGAGTCCTCATATATTGTTTTAAGCAGTTGAATTTGATTAATAAGAATTAATTTCTTAAACTTGTTCAAGTTTAATCGAATATTATTTAAAGTCGGAAAACCGAAGTCTAAGTAATTATCGTTGTTCATAGTTGATATTCCTAGGAATATTTGAAGTCTGAACAAAACCTCTCTTTTCTTTCTTTTCTTTATTATCCGCTGCATCAGTTGGTATCGAAGCTCAAAGCTGCAGTAATGTCAACATCCCAATTCGCCGCACTACAGAAGATTCCTACAGAAGTAGAAGCCATGGAGAATATTATTCTAGCGAAGGACAAACTTATAAGTAAAACTTAGAGCGACAAGTATTGAAATAATATTGGTTATTTGGTTTTTCACTACCACAAGATTTCAAAAGTCATAAAACTTAGAGCGACAAATATTGAAAATAATATTGGTTATTTGGTTTTTCACTGCCACATGATTTCAAAAGACATACCTCGGTCGAACGTAGAAATTGCCATCTTAATGGACAAGAATGAATATTCGACAACACTTTGATTAATGAAATCATTTACAACAAATAAATATTTGCCCGATCGAGGCAAGAGGCATTTAAGACCTCAATAAGAGGCAATTAAGACATAAAATACCCTGCATTACAGGCTAGAACCCCATGTGATATGATCCAAAAACCGCTTATGAGGCGAGGGCAGTCAAAACATAAGACCTACAATTCTCCCAAAAGGCAAGAGGCAAACTTATAAGACCTATAACACATTATGTGGTGAGGTTCTAGGATCTTTCGCATAAAAAGGTAAGAGGCACACTGAGTAAGTTCTATAAGGGGCATTTAAGACCTAAATTTCGTTGAATATCGTCAGGTTATGGTTCGTCGTTTATCGCCGCATCATGGCCTGGCGAAAGACATTTGGCAGGAGGTATAGACTATGCAAGAGGCGCCGAGGTACACGGTTGAGGCATGGGTTCCCGACACGTTTAAAGCGTGGACAACCATTTTCATATGGCCAAGTCCTTGATGGTTTATGCCTGGTCCCCAAGACACCCCTCCTAGGGTGTGGACCTCGTACTCGAAACCAAATAGGCGAAGGAATAAGGGGTCCACGAAAACAAACTGGTTGTTGCATAACCGGATAGGAGGATCTAGGACTAACCCCCCAGAAGTAATCCTCCTTGAACGGGCATCCAGGGAACATAAAGGGATGGCACTCTCCTTTAGGGAGATGAAGTAGCCAGATAACGCGAGGTTTGAGAGACTATTTCTAAAGGGAGTATTTAGGCTCGCTTACTTCGCCGACGAAGTAAATGACCATCAAGAATGCAACGCTTCGTATAAAGACAAAAATAAGACCTCACGAAGGCAAAATGAAGAATGAAAAATAAGACCTCACAAAGGCAAAACAAAGAAATGAGATCTTATTGAGGGAAAAATGATGACCTAGCTATTGCTAGGAAAGTTTGAATTTGTAATATTCTTTTGTGGGTCATGTTAAACAACGGATACAACCTTATAAGCACTTCAGAGCATGATGAAAGAACAAAGATTTCATTTAAGCCTCGGCGAAGTCAGGATGCTACTTCATACGGATACAAGCTAAGTATCGTTTGTTTTAACAATACATTTTATTAAATTTATCATCTCCCTTCATGATTCTACAGTAAATCCATATAATCAATAGCTTATCTTTATAAATGTTTATTTCTTAAGGTTTTGGCGATTGTGGCTTGTCTTTATAAGTTGTAGGTATCCAAGAAAATATACTTCATATTGAGATCTATATCGCTTCAAGAATTCTTATTCAAGAATGAATACTTCTTATACTTCGAGGACGATACTTCTTAGTTCATATACTTCATACTTCTTATAAAGAATATTTTTTCAAGGCTTGATATTTCTTATACTTCGGATTTCTAATACTTTTCAAGTAGATGGTATTCTTCTGTTCAGTAGCAACGAAAGTCTTAATACTTTATTTTTCAATTCTTAATAATGTTTTTGCTTTCGAAAGTTTCATTTCCTCCACTTTCATAAGCAAAATGGGGAATCCATATATCCAAGAAAGGATATCATCTAGTGAGAGCAGACACCTCGATACTTCGGAGAAGAATTGAGGCAAAATGCACGAGAACGTCGCACATAGAGGCTACAACACCATTGTAAAAAGGGGGCCACAGCTGAGGCAAATATCCAAACCAAGGCGTTCCCGAGCCATCACAGTACCCGCGAAGTTCATGAGGCAAAGCAAAATCCACTTTGCCAATTCTAATTCGCAGGGATCAAACAAATTATCTCAATCTCTATAATCAGCAGTCAAGAAGCACATTATCTGGATAATCGAAGTATCATTGCCTATGACCAATAGAGGCCCAACTTGCTTAAGCCCATCAAAGTTTGTTGAATAATGAGTCATCCCATCGGATTTTCAAAGTTCTTTCACATTAGTAATACATATCCGAGTGGAGTCATGTATTTTTACACCCGAACAACACCAAATCAAACTCCAAGTCCAAATCGAAGTCACTCCACCGCCACGCGTTTCACACCAAAAACCACACGAAGAGGATTTTTTCTTAAGGATTCTTCTTCGAACAATACTCAAGAAAAAAGAAGCACAATATGAGGGCATAAATCCTACTCGACACGTGGCACGAGATTAGAACTGAAGTAATTTAGCCCCTGTAGAGTTGTTTACACCACATCTAGTTTTATAAGCTTAGTCTGTAAGCTAAGGATAAATGCGTAATTTTCATATCTCACATTCTCAACTATAAAAAAGAAATGTATTAGGTTTTAAAGGGGGTTCTTCTTCTTCCTCTCAGTCCACTCTGAAAACTCTCTAGCTCATTTGAGTATCTCCACTCTAATGGAGCATATTTATAACCTATCACTCATAGTGAAACCCTCGTGTGGATGTAAACTTTAATGTCGAACCACGTAAATCTCTTATATGTTTTTCATTTATCTTTTGCTTGTTTATGTGTTAGTTAGGATGATTGGATGTAGTTGTAGGAATTCCTACAATTACACTTTTTTTTTATCTGTTAGGTAATACAGTAGTGATGGAATATTAGACTTTGAGTCTGAAACAATAGCCAAGAATTTCATCGAAGAAGAAATACTACACATATTATTCACTTAAAAATCCAAACAAATAGAATTTTTGAGCTACAACGTATGCAAAAATCAACTAACCATAAATTCATTTCCTAATGGTTTCAACTAAACAAATTGCATTAGATTACTAAATTCAAACCCATGAAAAAAAAATGGATGTGCCTTAAATTTAAGATGAAAATTTTTCAATCCAGAATGCCAACCTTTCCTGGACATAAAGATCCATCTTTTGTTACTTTATATATACCTTAGTGTAATAGTTCTTTAACTAGAATATGAAAAAATCAGCGGTTCAATGAGATCAGGGGAAAATAACATCAATTAATAAATGTAAAATAAAAATATAAACATCAATTAATAATACCAAACTTGTATTTACAGCATATAATAAGAGATGCTAAGAAATAATCCAAACAAACCTGGTTCCTCCTCCAGTGGATTTTCCAATACAGAAGAATACTACTTCATGAACAATAGTCGATTGAGAAAGTACATAGGTTCTTGATGAGTCAAAATCAGAAAATATTAAGGTGAAAATGCAATGAATGGGAGTGGAGATAGAGGACACTTTCGAAGAGAGGAATTTTATAGAGTATTATAGATAAGGGAAAAAATAATAAGCATTAATGCGGACGAATTGAAGGTGTATATAAAGTAAACTGGTGTGATCAGCACGATCGTAAATTTATCTCTGGAGAGATGAAATACGAGGCTCCACTATCTAGGCTAACCTTGTTTTGTATTATTGATTTTTTTTAAAAATAAATTTAAAATTTAATTGTAATCTTTAACTTTAATTTTAGAAGGAAAAAAATTACGTATAAAAATATATATTTTAAGAATTTTTTTTAGAAACAGTTTATAGCGTGTGTTGAAACGGAAAAACAATCCAAAAAATGCTTGTTAAACTATTATTTAGAAAAGGGAGAGGGAGCAGCTCACAGGAATGATGAGGAGAATTTTGGAAGTGACGAAGAGAAAGGAAATAGTGCAGAAGAATTTCGAGTAGCAAGGGAAAAAGAAATACTAAATAGATTTTAAAATTTTATGTTGGAACATTAGAAGAATGAATGATTTCGATAAGCAAGTCGCCGTCAAGAATTTAGTTGCTTCTCAAAGATGTGCAGTATGTTTGACACAAGAGACAAGAATTCAGAATATGTCTGATTGGTTTGTCTGACAGTTGTGGACTGATGATAACTTTGGTTGGGTGTATATTCCTTATGTAGGGAATAGTGGAGGTTTATGGTCTATTTGGGACAATAGTAGACTTGAAAAACTGGATGAAAGAACTGGTTTCAATAATATCACCTCAGTTTTCTCTACAAGAATAAATGGTTTCCAGTGGGCGGTGATGAATACGTACAGTCCTTGCGACTATAATCCTAGAACAGATTTCTGGATAGATATGGATAAAGCGAGAAGACGGTCGAATGGCCCTATATGCATTGCAGGAGACATGAATGCTGTAAGATCAAGAGAGGAGAGAAACCGAGGAGAGGGGAATAGTCGTAACAATGCTTTACTAAATAACTTCATTCTGGATCACGAGTTGATTGACCAACAACTGATAGGAGGTTCCTTCACATGGTCCGACAACCATGCTAACCCACTTCTCTTCAAGTAGTGTTGACAAGAATAATATTGGATCATAATCCGGTCTTGGTGATTTCAGAACCTACTATGCCCTAAAGCCTTACTTTAACTGGATACATTATGGGTGGAGCACAAGGATTTCGTGAATAATGTGAGGCAGTGGTGGGAAATTATGTCCTACAATGGCATCGCAAGCTTAAGGTTTTTCCTTAAGTTGCAAAACCTGAAACATCTTATCAAACCGTGGAGAATGCAGGAGTTTGGGTCAGTTGTAAGGGAGAAAACCGTGCTTACTGGTAGGATACACGATCTTAACATTTTGGAGGAAACTGGTGCTTCGCAACATCAACAGTTGGAGGAGAGAATACAGTGTAAAATGAAGCTGAGGAGCATTGAAGCAATGGAGGCAAGGAAATGGAAGTTGCGGGAAAAAAAAACGATTTCATATGGGGAGACTCTAATACTCGTTATTTTCATAGTATTGCTAGCGCAAGGAAAAAGCGAAATACAATTGCTAAACTTCAAGTTGGAGGGGTCGACTGTTTTGAGCAAACATTATAAAGGAACAGAAGTTTTTACATCAACTTATTACACAGAGATATGAGGTGAACTCGTATATAGAGAATCTATCTTTTCCAAAAATTAAAGAGGTGGATAAATTGTGTCTTGAACATGAGTTTACAGAGGAGGGAGTGTGGGATGTTGTTAAGAAGATGGAATGTAACAAGGCTCCAGGACCGGATGGGTTTACCACTGAATTTTTCTAGAGTTGTTGGGGTGTTTTAAAAGAGGAATTCATGTATCTTATCAAAGACTTCCACATGTTTGGTTCCATAAATTGGCGTTTCAACTGCTCGTGTATTACTCTAATGCCTAAAAAGGAGGATTCTTGTACTCCCAAAGACTTTAGACCGTTGAGTCTTATAGGTATGGTGTACAAAATATTGTCCAAGTTGCTTACAGCAAGGATGAAGAAAGTGATGCCGGAGCTGATATCTGACTTTCAAGGAGCGTTTATTCATGATAAACAAATTCTCGATGGTGTTCTTACTGCAAACGAATGTGTGGATAGCAGATTGAAGGCTAGGAAGCCCGGAATTCTCTGCAATATTGATATGGAGAAAGATTTTGACAATATCCAATATCTTTTCACAATCCTTCATAAGCATGATTTTGGAGACAAATGGATCGCTTGGATCAGATGGTGCATTACTACTACTCATATGTCTATTTTAGTGGATGGTAGTTCCACAGAAAAATTTAAACCAAGTAAGGGTTTTAGGCAAGGTGATTCATTATCGTCGTATCTTTTTTTATTGGTGGTGGAGGTGCTTTCTAAATTGATAAATGATGCGGTTGAAAGAGGTCAACTTACATGCTTTCAAGTTGTGGAGCATGGATCTATTATTTCACACTTGCAGTTTGCAGACGATACCTTGGTGTTCATTGACGCAAACGTGGAGGAAGTTAGAAGACTTCTTGTTATTTTGGCTGTTTTTGAAATAATTACTGGCTTGAAACTGAATTTAGATAAAAACATTATGATAAGTATGGAGCAGATGCGATAATCGATGTTCTAGCTAAAGAACTTGGATATAAGACAGAAAAACTTCCGTTTACTTACCTAGGTATGCCAATTGGAGCACATCAGCACAACTCTTCAGTTTAAGAGCATGTGTTGGTCGGAACGGAGCAGAAATTGGCGTCTTGGAAGAAAAGAAAATTGAACAAAGCAGGTAGACTTATTCTTATTAAGAGTTTTCTTGTTAGTTTACCAATTTACTTCTTGCCTTATTCCATCTTCCAGCGAGCGTGGAGAAAAGAATGATTACGATTATGCGGAATTTTTTGTGGGGTGTTGTGGAAGGAAGAAGGAAGCTAGTTTGGGTACCATGGACTAAGATTTGTATGCCGAAGGAGAATGGGGTATTAGTGGTGAAAAACTTGAGGAAAACCAATCATTCTTTGCTTCTGAAGTGGATTAGGAGATACTCTTAAAATAAGAATGGCCTTTGACGAAAAATAGTGCATCAGAAGTTGAAGAAAAATAGCGAGTTGTTAATGCCTGATTTTAGCAATCAACCCCAATATAGGAGCCTGTGGAAGAACATCGTCAACATGGTTTCTACGGTCCAAAACACAGACATTTTGTTGTGGGAAATGTCAAAGGAATACGATTCTGGAAGGATAAATGGCTTGATAGAGTGAGGCTGCAAGACTTGTTTCCGATCGTGTTTAAAAAAACTAAAGCAAAGGATGCTACAATTGCAGACATGATCGTGAATAATAATTGGAACTATGAATTTAGAAGAACATTGAATGCGAACTAGTAGCACACCTTTACATCAGTCACATGGGTCTTGTGTAATGGCAAGTGTGCCAACTACTTGTGTGCACAAATGTATCTCGTGACTAAGTGCACGATAGTTGCACAGCCTGTCACAGGCTTAGGTTAGCTGCACCATGTCAGGTTTGTCAGATATGTATATAAAGACTGATCCCACTCTATGTGTGTAAGGTTTTTGTTCAATAATAATAAGTCATAGATGAGATATTTCCTCTCATCTTCTTCCAAGGTATCAGAGCAATTTTAGTTGAGATTTTCTGGTTCCAAATTTCTTTTTCTTCCTGTTTTCTCTGATCATGCTTCCATTAAAAGTTCTCAAAAACTTACATGATTCAAGATTTTCAAGAACAAGCATTTGACAAAGATACACAAAGAATGGAGACTCAAAACTCAATATCCAAAATCTCTTTAAATCAACTCAACAATTTCATCACAATCAAGCTCAAGGATGATAACTACATCATCTGGAAAAATCTGATGTTACCAGTAATCAAGAAGTTCAAGATTCAAAAGTTTCTTGATGGCACAAATCTATGTCCTGTTCAATACACCTCCAAGAAGAATCAAGAAAATGACATTGAAAAACCTCAATATACAGATTGGGTTGATGAAGATGCTACTATCATGATGTGGATACATTCAACCATTTCTGATTCAGTCATTTGCTACTTATCCAGATCTACTTCTTCAAGTCATTTGTGGAGCAGTTTAGAAGAAAGATTCTCCAGATCTTCCTACACCCATTCTATACAGCTTAGAACTAAGCTTTTAGCTATCAAGCAAGGAGATAAGTCAGTACCAACTCTAATTAATGAAATCAAATTTCTGGCAGACCAATTAGCAGCAGCAGGAGAGATCATCTCTGACAATGAATTAGTGGTTTTCACTCTCTCTGCTCTCAACTCAGAATATATTCCCTTTGCTACTGCAATGAGGCACAGGAGTCCTCCTATTTCCTCTATTGAGTTACATAATAACTTGCTTAGTGAAGAAGCAGTTATCAGTGAAAGAACCAAGTCTCTAATAATTGAAAACAAGACTAGAGCATTTGCTGCTCAATCTTTCAATTCAAGATTCAATAACAGACAATCTATTCCAACATTCGGTGGACAACATTCTCATTTTGTGAGACCAAGAAGATCCTATAATATTCAACATGGGAGGTCTTCCAATTATTCTTCTCATCTAAATCCAACAAAACTAACTCTGAATCTCAGCATTCATCCTCAACATCAGTTATTGTTTGTCAGATTTGTGGCAAGTCTGGTCATGGAGCTCTAGAATGTAGAAACAGACTAAACTTCTCCTACCAGAACAATCACACTCCACATCACTTAACAGCTATACTAGCATCTGCCAATATTCTAGGAGAAAATCCATGGTATGCAGATACTGGAGCAAACAATCACATCACCAACAGTGCAGCTGAGATCCAAGAAATATCTACCTATAATGGTACAGATGAAATACAAGCAGCTAATGGAGAAGGTATGCCTATTACTCACACTGGCTCATCTATAAAAAATACTCAGTCTTATGAATTCATTCTTAATGATATTCATCTTGCACCAACAACAAATCAGAACCTTCTTTCTGTCCATAAGTTCACTAGTGACAACAATTACACAATAATCTTTGACTCTAATGGATTCTGTGTGAAGGAAAAAGCAACTGGGAAGACTCTTTTGCAAGGTCCACATAAAAATGGATTATATCCCATCAATTTTCTACATCAAGCAGCAAATAAGGCATTCTCCACTGCCATCACTGATGCATCTCCAGAAGTCTGGCATAAGAGGTTGGCACATTCTTCTTTCCAGACTATGCAGCAAGTGCACAAAACTTTCTCAAACAAACATGTCATCACTAAACCAATTTTTTGTAGTGACTGTCAGCTACGCAGAATTCACAAACTACCATTCCAAATGTCAGGATATACTAGAACATCACCATTATCTCTTCTACATTTAGACTTATGGGGTCCTTGTCCTATACAATCATCTTGTGGATATAAGTACTATGTCAATATAATTGATGACTATTCTAAGTTCTGCTGGATTTATCCTCTATGTGAAAAATCAGAGTTCAAAATAAATTTTCTACATGTTTAAATCACAAGTAGAGCTTCAACTGAACACAAAAATACAGGCTATAAGAACTGATGAGGGAGGTGAGTTTGTCAATAAAGATTTATCATATTTTCTAAAAGCCTGTGGCATCACTCATGAAATATCATGCCCACATACATCAGAATAAAATGGCATAGCAGAGTCTAAACATAGACATATGGTGGACATTGGCAGAACCTACCTCATCCAAGCTGGAATGGCAGGTACTTTCTGGATTGAAGCATTTAGTACTGCTAATTATACCATAAACAGGTTACCAATAAAGATTTTAAACTTCAAATCCCCCTTTGAAGTCCTATTCAACCAAAAACCTGACTATAGTTTCTTAAGATCTTTTCGATGTCAGTGTTTTCCATGGCTTAAGCCATATACTGCACAAAAGCTTGCACCAAGAAGCACAACCTGTATATTTATTGGATATAGCAGCTGTCACAAAGGCTATAGATGTATGGATGTAAAAACTAGAAGGATATTTGTTTCAAGGCATGTGGTGTTCAATGAGTAGATATATCCTTTGCATACATCTACCAATTCTGAGAAGTTCAATACTACCTCAATCACTGCTGACACTTTTGGCACAGCAACAATGACACTAACCTCTACAGATCTAATGCCAACTGCTACACCTGAGTCATCATTACCTACAGTTGCACAACCCACTCCAGCCAAATCTACATCATCTGACAAAGGACATCTAATGACAACTAGGAGCAAGCTTGGGATATTCAAGAAAAAGGTATTTAGCACTAAACATTCACTGTCAACTGCCTTCCTTTTCACAAATACCACCAGCAATTCCAACTTGTGTCAGTCAAGCCAAGAAAGATCCCAAGTGGACTGAAGCACTCAATGAAGAGTATAATGCACTTCAGTCTGCAGGAACATGGTCCATTGTACCATCTGCCCCAAATCAAAATCTGGTGGGATGCAAGTGGGTATTCAAACTAAAATACAACCCAAATGGGACTGTTGAAAGGCACAAGGCTAGACTAGTAGCCAAGGGATTTCACCAGAAAGTAGGCATTGACTACTGTGCATGGGTTCAGTGATGCAGACTGGGCTGGAGATCTAGTTACCAGGAGAAGTACAGGAGGATACCGTGTCTTTTTTGGAACTACACCTATTTCCTGGTCCAGCAAGCGTCAAACCACTGTGGCTAGATCTTCCACTGAGGCAGAGTTTAGAAGTTTGGCTAACTCAGCTGCAGAACTACTGTGGGTGTGCAAACTCCTAAAGGACTTACACGTGTATCTGTCTATGCCACCAACAATGTATTGTGACAATGTAAGTGCAATTTCATTCTGTTCTAACCCAGTTTTTCACACACGAATGAAGCACATGTCCATCGATTATAACTTCGTCAGAGAACTAGTTCAGGCAAAAATAATATGCATCAACTACATCTCAACCCACAGCCAAATAGCTGACATCTTTACGAAAGGGTTAGCAGGACCAAGATTTGCATTTCTCAGGGACAAGCTACAAGTGTTTAAACCATCAACACTAATAGCTTGAGGGGGGCTAGTAGCACACCTTTACATCAGTCACATGGGTCTTGTGTAATGGCAAGTGTGCCAACTACTTGTGTGCACAAATGTATCTCGTGACTAAGTGCACGATAGTTGCACAGCCTGTCACAGGCTTAGGTTAGCTGCACCATGTCAGGTTTGTCAGGTCTATATATAAAGACTGATCCCACTCTATGCGTGTAAGGTTTTTGTTCAATAATAATAAGTCACAAATGAGATATTTCCTCTCATCTTCTTCCACGAATGACCAGCTTGAATAGGATCTCCTCAGATGTGACATCCCACACATCCCTGAGATAGTGGAAGCAGATGACGAGTTGGTGATTATGGAGAACTTCAGTGCATCAAATTGCTATGAAGCTTTGGTCGATGATCTTGGTCACTGCATTTATGAAAAACATCTCTGGAAATGCATCATTTCTAATAAGGTAAGCTTCATTCTCTAGGCTACCTTTCATGATTCGCTTCCGACTAGGGATATGTTGAGACATAGAGGAATAAACATTGATAGTGATATGTGTGTCCTGTGCAACGAGGTAAGAGAAACTTCTGACCACATGTTCATGCACTGCTCGTATTCATTTAAAATTTGGGACTATTTTATTAAAGCTTTTAAGATCTCATGGCCTACGCCGAAAACCTTGTTACATTTGTTTGATGCGTGGACTTCGAATGTAATACATGGAAGAGGAAAAGAAGTTTGGAAAATAATACCATATGCAATTTGCTGGATCCTTTTGAAGGAGAGGAATGAGAGAGTTTTTGATGGTTGTCAGAAGTGTGTGGCTGAAAATATTGATCTTGTAAAACAACTGGTTGTTATATGGTCTTGCGACACAAATACGTTTAAATTTGTACCTTCTAGTCTTATTTGGAGCAATTAGGAAACTGTTATGAGTATGTGATTACTCTTATAATGGTCTTTAAATGATCTCTGTATTGGGTTTTTTTATTTAAATATAACCTTTCTTTAGAAAAAAAAAAACTTTCCAATTAATTTTAAAAAAACTATTATAACATGCATAAAAAATGTTATAACATATTTAAATAGTACCATTATTTCCTATTTAACCGTTGATGTTATATAGAAAATTATATCAATGACTCTCATGGGCACATCATATGATCCTGACCATTTTAACAGCCGTTTTTTTCCTTCTGAAAAGACAATCGTTTTTTAAACCTTGGACTTCTCTTGAACTAACTGCATTATATCGGATAGATAAAAAATAAAACAAATTAATCATTAGTGGTTTTTATCTAACTGTTATAACGAGCGTTATAACGTAAAAAAATCCTAAGTAACATTTTTTTTTCGTTTTTTTAACTATGTAAATTTAAGGACTCTAAAATTTTAATTTTATTTTTAAATTCTTTAATTTTATAAAATAACTGCTTTTTGTAAAAAGAAAAAAAGTTTAATAAACTTTTATAATGGCCGTTATAACGTATAAACAGTTCCAAAAAATACACATCAAAAATGTTATTTCAAAGAAAAAAAATGTTAAAAGAAATTTTAAAAACACAGTTGTAATGGGCATAAAAATGGAAAAACAATTCTAAAATACCATGGTTGACTACTTAACGACGTTATTTAAAGAAGGTTATCGGTAACCCTCGCTAGCACTCTACCTGGGCATGACCGTTTTAACGGTCGCTTTTCAAGCCTCAGTATAAATCCAGGATGACCCGTTTTTTTTATATCAAAATTAAGATGGATATCATCGATAAACGACATTAAGATAAATAAATTCTACATAAAAAATGGGTTTTTATTATTTACTACCTCTATTTTGAAAATAATATACCTTTTCCTTCTAGATTTTCTTATTCACCACATTCTCTTTTATTTGTGTGTCATAAATTTATCCTTGTTTCTCTTTATCTTTATCTTTATCTTCGTATCGAACCACGATTTATAAAGATTGAAATTTGTGATGAAGCGTAAAATATAGATCTCTGACGATAAACCGAATAAAGCTAAGATTAAAAAAATGTAAATCTAATAGTTTTGGTTCTAAGCTAACGACTGTTTAGTCTACAATTTCATTAAAAATTTAAGTGAAAAAGTACTAAAATATCTTTACTTTCCTATTGTGATAATATATAATGTGACGATAAAAAAAAATAAAAAAAATATCATGTTACAGGCCTGTGGCTATGTATCCCTGTGGCTATGTATCCTAACAAGATTGTTAGGGCTTTCCATTCTTGTTGTATTAAAGGATCACTAAACTATATAATACTACAGTTCAATCTATCAATAAGAAATTTTTATTTTCTCTCCGTCTTTTTTACTTCAATACGTTATCAGCACGAACTCTGTTCCTACTGTAAAATTTTAGTTATCATAATCACACTATGTTTTCAGGATCTCCGTTAGTATTTTTATTTATTTATTTATTTTTCTTTGCCAAAGACATTCAAAGGTATATACTCCAAACCTTTACTAAGTCTCCATCTATTCACATTATATTTATCTGCTATGTATATTTATTGATGATTGATTTGATTGATTGCACATGTTATGACTGTTAGTGATCTTTAATGTGTATATGCTATTTTGTCCGTTAGTGATTGCACATGTTATGTATATACACTGATGATTGATTACACATATTGTCTGCCACAGTTGTCTGTTTTTTTTTGATGTTCATTAAGCACCATGAATAACCATCGTTTAAAGGTCTTGACTTATTTTGTATTTTTTTTAAAGTGGCTTGTCGTGAACTAAACTTTTAGATTTATACCATGACGTGTTTGATTGAAATGTAGCAAACCGTGACGTATTTGATTGATTTTCTCTCATTTCCTGTACTGATTGATAACATATATTTTTTATTTTTTTTGTTAAACCATAATGTACATTGCTTAATAGGAATTAGGTTGTTATGTTGATTTGACGTTTAGTTCTTTTTCCGATCCATGTTACCACCTTACATAAGTTTTGATATAAAACTTAGGCTAACTATGTTTTTATTTTAAAGTTTTACTGAAAATAAAATAAAACAATACAAGAACGTATTCTGTATTTTTGGTCAAAGGTGTTTCTCAAATCGTGCAACGTTTTTATGCTATTAATGAAGTTAGAGCAACCACAATGGATCGATTAAAGTAAAAGACCAAAGATTAAAATTTTTAGTTTTTGGCCCGGTCCAAGAACAACCGTATATAGTCGGGCGGTGTTCTAGCGGTGCGTCTGGTGTTGGGCGGTGTCCCAACGATGCGCTTGGAAATACGGGTAAAATCCTAGGATAACGCTTGCGCGAGACGGAGTCTTAGCGTAACGCTCGATGTGGGGCGGAGTCCTAACGTAACGTCTGGTATTGGACGGTATCCTAAAACCACGCCCGAGAGACGGTCGGTATCCCAGAATCACGCCTGATTGGGCTAAGGGCTAGCAACGCGCCTGAAGGAGTTGTACATGTGCTAACTTACCATGTGGGATGAATGGGACGGGCGGTGTCCTAGCGCCCCGCCTGGGATTCCAAGCGAGTTGCTAGCAGCCCGCCCCATTCTGTCTTCCTCCTTTGGTCATTTTTGGTCATTTTTGAAGAAGAAGAAGAAAACATTGGAAATAAAGCGTTAGTATTTAGCTAGCAATACAATGAAGAAGATAAATTTTTTTTTTTAAGAACAAAAAAACATTAATAACTTCTGTAAATCTCTGAGAAATTCTTTACACTCTCTTA
>JAJJMC010012594.1:2861392-2906202 GCA_023531435.1 Papaver californicum
TTTCGCACATGCGAACTCGCACGCCCGAAGATAACTGATAAATTGACAGACTGGGGCATTTTTGATAATTTTTCCGTTTTGGGGCATTTTCAGTTTATGACCCCTCCAAATTGGGGCATTTCTATGGTTATCCCAAAAAAAATCACAAAAACACTCATAACTCTCAAAATATATATCCGATTTTAATAAAACTTATATTTTTGGAAAGGATTTTAAATTCTCTTCAAAACAAGATTCATTGTTGATAGTAAATTCAGGAAAAAAAAATCGAAAGAAAATAGCTAGGATGAAACTGGTTGCATCCTGTTTTAAACTAAGAAAATAAAAATATTCGAATAATAGCTAGGATGAAACTGGTTGCATCATGGTTTAAAATAAAATTAATTTTTTTTCGAATAATAGCTAGGATGAAACTAGTTGCATCCTGGTTTAAAAAAAAATAAAAAAAAAATATTTGAATAATAGTTAGGATGAAACTAGTATCATCATGTTCAAAACGCTCTCAAAAAATTGGTACATGGTTCAAAAATGCTTGAGAAGAAGAAAAAAAACTAAAAATAACAAAACAGGAAATCACAACTTTTTATTGGTGTTACAAACTAACTGTTAGAATAAAGCTGAAGATAAATGTTGCAAAACTGAAAATAAACATTGCTGATTGGTTGAAGAAACCGTTGGAGCTGAAAATAAACGTTGGAAAGCTGAAGAACAACGTTGCTAATTGGTTGAAGAAACCGTTGCAGCTGAAGATAAACGTTGCAAAGCTGAAGATCAACGTTGCTAATGGGTTGAACCAATTGTTGCCTTTTCTCCGTTCTTCATCTTCTTCAACAACAACAGAAAAAAAATCTGAATTGATTTTTTTCAATCTTTTTAGCTTCCTGAGATCGACCCAACCTTCCTAACATCGTTTGTGACTCAACCAAACAAATCTATACACAGTGGACCTCTTAATCTATCGCACTTGAGATTTTATAACCCTCTTTTCAACTTGTTTTTTTATATCATCTTTTATACCTGATTAAGCTAACATAATCTGAATTGAATTAGCTCAAGCGGTGCGTAATATGCAGTAATTCTCAATAGTTAAAATAATGATCCAGGTTTCTGTTTAATTGGAATGGTCTCTTTCATCCCCGCATGACTACTCCTTAAACTTAAATTTACCACTCCCTCTTCAAGTTAAACAGCTATTAGATGTGTCTGCCATGTTCATATGTGAAAGACCAATTCATTAGTGTTAACAGTCAATTAATATTTTCCAATTGTTTAAAACGCCATTTACCGGTTGTGTGTGCCATGTTCCATGTATTCAGATTGAACCTTACAAAAAATGCATAAACTAAATTATAAGTGATGGGGCATGTTACTTTATCTTCACTGAAGGCCGTTTCCCAGCCAATGGCCCTGTCAGATTTATCATAGTCATGTTAACCTTTTCCCGCAATAATTTATGGGTTTAGAAGGGGTATCCCCACACGTGAAAGAGAGAGATAATTTTCGTCAACTAATTTATAAATATTTTGGTATAATATCCATTTAGAATATTAGAAGAGTATTTTCTAGATACTTGGATATTTGAACAGTATCATAGTTTAACTGCTTTATAGACCCATAAAATGGATCTATGGGTTATTAAGCCAATAAACTATTTTATATAATTAAGGATTTTCTTAATTAGTGAGTGAAAATGGAAATAAAGAGAAACCTAAGGTAAGAAGATCTTCAAATTCAATCTAAAAGTTCTCGTATACAACGGTTGACAACATCTTGCTGAGATGTTTATAACAAATTGAGGTTCATAAAAAATCATGTTGGAAAATAATATATATTAAAATTTATTTTAAAGCTTTTAAATAGATAAAAAAAAATATTCATGAATGAAAAACTTATTAGTCCTACATCGGAGAGTTTCAATCTTAAGTTGTTTTAAGATAATATATAAACTTATTAGTCCCACATTGAGGAGATCCTTCTTCTTAAGTTGTACTAGGTTATTATATAAACAAGTTTTTCTCAACCTAGAGAGACAATCCTAGGAAAAAGGTTTCTCCATATTTTTGGAGAGACCAAAAGAATAATATTTTTTCATTATTATCTTTCTCAAGTTTTCGAGATTTTCCTTAAGGGTTTTTTGGAGCTCAAGTTGAGCATCTACTACATATCCTAGTAGTAGGTGTAGTAGGGTGTTTTATCCTGGAGGGCTCCGCCCTGTGGGGGCTATAGCATCACTTTTGGGTGTAACCGGGCGCTAATGTCTTAAGGAAAGCGTGTTGAACACGTGACTCACTCTGTTTTCCAAAGTTTTGACATGTTGTTGTTGCGGAGATCTGGGGAGCTTATCCGTTTCGTCAAATCGATAACTTCCAATACAAAAGGGTTAAGTATCAATAACTTTTGTTTATTTGGATTTTCTTCATTTTGATTATTGCGCCTAACAATCTTAAGACATTATCTTTAGTAATAATCGTAAATGAAAGATCGATTCGTGAATCATTGACGTTGATATTATATTGGAAAACAAAGGATGTTAATTGTGAAGTGAAAATAAAATAAAATAGAGTTTTTTGGACAGCTGTAGAGTTTCGATTATATCTCTTAACTTAGAAGGAATTTCCACAAATACTTTAAACTGAATATAGTAGACATCCTGATAGTTACCCCCACCAAATTTCAGAATTTTTGGAATTGTAAAAGTATTTTTTAGGTATTTTACAAAACTGAGAAACGTTCCTGAAAAATTCTGACGGGTAGAAAAATATTGTTGACTGAATTATTTTTGGGGTAACCATGAGATTTTTGAAATGTTAATTAAAACTAAGTTTGTGATCTAGATGTTATCTTTAAAAATTATTTTTTTTATTTTCTGATTTGGAATTGTAGTTTGTGAGATATAGTATTTGTAAAAACATTGCGCATGTTTGTCTGTAATATCAATAACTGTATCTAAGCACTAGATTAGTATGAGATCTTGCAACTATTTATAGTGGTACTTTGTCACCTTGGATATAACATGAAAAACCGGTACTAGTGGGTGTTTTTATCCATAATAAACTTGAGATTTCAGTTTAGTTGAAATATTTCTCATAAATAAATTAGAGCAAGTAACGAATTGAATTTTGTGACTTAGAGTAATAATATTTTATATGTGTTAGATAAGTATCACATTGCTAATGAATAATGAGATGTTGAATCAGTTGTGTATGAGTTATCCATTGTGTTATAAATCACTTTGATTATATGTCCTTTGTGTAGTATCAATTGGTGTGAATCACATGATTGGTTAATAATTGTGTATTAGTAATTTCTATGGTGATTTCTAAATCATTTCGAATACGTTACCTTTCGTTGAAAATATGAGAATCATAATACAGTATACCATAGTCATATGGATAATGAGATATAAAGTATCTTTTAGTAACTAGTTCAACAAGAAGGTTAAGTGATCAATATGCTTGAATTGATACATATGTACATAAAAATCGTTTAGGGTTTTTACTACCAAGTTTTGTTACTTGCTTATGATAGTGATAGTCTAATTTTGATAAGATGAGCACTTATAATATCTTGATAATTTGATATTACATATGACGAATGAAAGTATCAACCAATTTTTGAATCCTAGTTGGTCAGAAGTTTTATCATCTTAATTTGAATGATAAATTAAGTGTTAATCTGTGATAACTTTTGTCTTTTAGTTGTGTGCTTATCTCCTCGAAATTATAAAATTGTATATTCGAATTTGAATAGAAAAATTGACATTCTTACTGTGTTAAGTAATTTACTTTTCAGTGGAGATGATAAAAAGAATTGGTTGGTAAATGCCGGAAGTGATGGAACGTATGCTCCAGAAAAGGCATGTTTTGACTTCTACTAAGAATGAAAAGATCAAGCATTTTCATGAACAATTCAACTATCAAAACATTTGAAGAAATAGGTAAATGATGTGCAAGGCTTGTCAGGACCAGAGAATAGGGATGCTTGAGGTACATATTTAATTTCAAATATGTGATATATATTGCACCAACCTTTGGAGGAAGATGTAATGATCGCACTAGTAAGTAGTACATGTATATTGTGTATGCCTTTATATGCTTTACAACCACTAGAAAACATGTGATGTTTACGACTTGATTGAAAGACTAAGTTGTTGTAGACAAGCTTGATCTGAAAGATAATTGGAACCAAAAGAAATTCTGACGGAAATGGTCTTTGTCAAACTCGATGAGTTTAATGTATGTTGTAAATGTATAGTGAATTAGGTGTACAGATACACTTGTGATCCCAGAAGAATTAGCGGGATGTTCTGATCATAAATTTACAGTACCTGAGGTACATTTTAAATTGTGTACGTGCATGATACATATTACACTGACCTTAAGAGATGTTGTGATTTCAGGCTTTGGAGAATCTTAGCCTATGTGTGTACTCTCTTAAGATGTATAGTTAGTTGGAAATCCTCCAACAGACATGAGGAACTCGACTGAGATGAAATCAGAGTTTGTTTGCTTAAATTAAAGCATGAGAGGAAGCCGAATGACTTTAACCCTTTTGTTGGGTATTCCTCTGTGACCGAAGCCCCTGGACACCACTACTGAAACTCAATTGACTATGTGAGTCTAAAGTAAATGGGCAATGGAAAAGTCTAGACAAACTCGGAGAAAGCTAATTCGGTAAGACAAGTACTCTCAAATGAAATGATTTTTGTAGACTTAGCGAAGTCAAGACAAAAATCAGTGGATCCTTTGACGAAAGGATAATCTAGAGAGATAGTTTGATATTACATTGAGGGGGATGAGACTTAAGCTCATGAAATAAAATTAACATAAAGGATACTCAACCTTACTGACTAGAGATCCCAAAACGAAGGTTCAATGAGACAACTAATTTGTGGTAATTAGAGGTATGCACTATCAAGAGAATTACATTCTTTGTCCCTCCCTATGGTGCATTGTTGTGATAGTGTGACTGCATGTGAACGCTAACTTTTAAGAAGTCTTAATGAGTTTTACAGTTTCAATTTAAGATTGAAGTTGGGTGTAACAATAACACTCTTGATAGAACCCACCTATCTGAATGAGGAAGTGGGTCGCTTCCTATGAGAATACGAGCTCATTCTCTAGAGCATTCTAAGAAACGAGATATTTGCCTAGGGCCAAAATGAGCACAACGACACGAGCTTGGCAGCAACCTTGGAGATATCATGCGTGGTTGTTATCGTGAATTACACCAAACACTAGCAGGTCAATACATCGCGTTCACTGTCTCTAGCAAGCAGTTCCGGTAATCTCTCACTAAGCAAAGGTTCAAGACCTCATGGACGCATCTGCCTAAAATGGTATTTCCTGCGTTTTATGTGATTTTCATTTTTTATCGAGATTTAATTTATTTTGAGAAAATGAGTTTTATGTTTCCTTTTTAATGGTTTTGGTATTACTGATACTTAGGACCTAAGGGTCACTAAGGGATCACTGGCTCGTTTTCGTTTTGGTGAACGGAACCTTTAGTCCCACTATGGGAAACTAAAGATGAAAGCTCTCCATACTATTATGATTAATGCAATCAATAGTATGACCCTGGGGTCAACACACTTTTGTGCGAGGGAGAGGATGTTGGAATGGCTAGTATGACTTCAACGCGCACGGTGCGTCAGTCTGTTCAGTCAGTTCGATCGAGTCGTCGGATTGGGGTGTTGATTTACCAAGATTTATTTGTGTTTATGTTTTACTAAGGTTTTCATTCATGTGGGGGATTGTTGGAAAACAATATATATTAAAATTTATTTTAAAGCTTTTAAGTAAATAAAATAAATTTCTATTTTCTTTTATGAATGAAAAACTTATTAGTCTCACATGGGGAAGTTTCCAATCTTAAGTTGTTTTAAGATAATATATAAACTTATTAGTCCCACATCGGGGAGATTCCTCTTCTTAAGTTGTACTAGATTATTATATAAACAAGCTTTTCTCGACCTATAGAGACAATCCTAGGAAAAAGGTTTTCTCTATATTTTTGGAGAGACCAAAAGAATAATAATTTTTTATTATTATCTTTCTCAAGTTTTCAAGATTTTCTTTAAGGATTTTTTCGGAGTTGTCAAGCTCAAGTTGAGCATCTACTGCATATGCTAGTAGTAGGTGTAGTAGGATGTTTCATCCTGGAGGCATCCGTCCTGTGGAGGCTATAGCATCACTTTGGGGTGTAGCCAGACGCTAATATCTTAAGAACAACGTGTTGAACACGTGATTCACTCTGTTTTCCAAAATTTTACCATGTTGCTGTTGCGAAGATCTGGGAAATTTATCCGTTCCGTCAAATCAATCACTTCCAATACAAGAAAGCTAAGTATTACTAACTTCTGTTGATTTTTTTTATTTTGATTATTACGTCTAACAAACCCAAATTATGCAATAAACAATTTTGAATAGGATTTTAAGAAAAGTACTTGTTGCAAGTCGATTTCCATTGTCTTACATATTGCATATGATCAGGCAATGAAACGTCATTCTCATAACCACTTTTTACCAAGTTCTTCTATAGGTTACGTGAACCTTAATGCATGATAATTTACATAAGAACAAATATCGAATAGCTCTTCATCAAGACTGCTGCAAGCCTGTAGCCAAACTTTGTTACCCAAATATCGTGGGGAACAAAAGGTAATAATTCAACCGGCGACACCCAAAATGATAATTCAAACTATATATAAATAGGGTACCCGTCAGTACAAAACAAAGTTTTATCTCCAAACACCCATTAACCTCCTCTTTAACTTCCCATCTATTAATTTCCAAAGATTACAAAAATGATGCGTATCCGTTGTCGTTATGCTTGAGATGGCAAAGATTCATCCTTGAGATCCACAGAATCACAATTCTCTAAATCGATATGTTCTGATATCTAACGGGAAAAAATTCGATTCTCTATGTTTTGCCGAATTGGCTTCACACCTTTTTTCAATTTTGACATGTTTCGGATTGTCTTCATACATCTGGAAAAAATGAATCAAATTAATCAAATAAAAAAAAAATCATTCAAAATTTCAGAAAAATGATGAATCAAACTTTTGTATCTTCAAGGAATCAGAGAACTAAAACATACAAAATCATACCCTTTATTTGAATTTTCTTAAAATTATTCAAATTGATCTTCGGTTGAAAGAAACTTGGAGAACCCCATGAATAACAACATAGATCTCAAAAATGGGAACTGCGCGATTCGTCTTATTGCTCCTTTGTGGGAAACTCTCAAATTGGAACTTGTCGTCAATCATCGGATTTGCTTATCTGCTGATTGCTTCTCTGCCTGAAACGATAGTAAACAAAGGGTTTTTTGATTTTAGACATCGAAAATGGTTTTACATGCCATCGGTCGAATCACAGGTAAGATAGTGGTGGGTTTGAAAAACCACAGCCGTTGATTTATCCTATCTTATCCCTACGCATAGCTACGCATATCATGGCACCACAGCCATTGATCTATACTCTCGGAATAAATTCTGACTCTTTTTATCTATCTCATCCATAAACAAAACCTGACTCCTCTAGGGTCGAGTTTGGTATTTTTTTTTTTTCTGAAAAACACCTTTAAAATATATTTATAATAATATTTTTTGATATTGTTGTTTGATAAATTTTTTACAAAGTATTTTTATGCAAAACACTTCTAAAATTTTCCAACTTTTAAAAACTAGGGAAGAGAAGTTTTTACAAATTTTAAAAGCAGAAATTATGACCCATCCTATTTTTCATACATGATTTTTCTTTTCTATCCCCACTTACTTTTATAAATGACAAAATTACACTTAAATCTTTTAAATCAATTTTTACATATCATACATCATATGTTCTTTAAAAATTATTATTTTCAATTTCAAAATATATTTATATACCATTTAAATAAAATTCTTTTTTATATTTATAAATGATTTACATATATTTGATATTCATTCTACACTTTTTGGTGCATATATACGGTATGGAGTCCTTGTGTATAAAAATAAGAGCAAACATTAAATAATTATCTAATTATAATTTGATTTTTTTCTCTCAAAATTATGTCAATAATAAAAATATGGTTATTCAAAATAATTCTTTTTAACAATAACAATAATAATTATTAATAGATATAATATATACAAAGTATAACCAAATAAGTGTGTGAATCGTGATATATAAATATTATATTATTTATATAACTATATAATAAAATAAATTATTTTTAAAGATATGTCTTTTTTTGTAATTTGTTACAACAACAGTTATTGATGTTGATATTTTACCAAAAACAATTTAACCACTTTTTTAACCAGCTCTAGCTTTAGTTTATAATTTACCAAACACTCAACTGTTTTTTTTACACGGCACATCACAACAATGCATATTAGAAAAACACTTTTATAAATCTCACAACAATGCCAAACTAAGCATATATCCCATCTACTTTCAAAAACAGATCTTGGCCACTCTTTATATCATCCGTAGACAAATCCTGACCCTCCCTTATCTAGCATAATCATGCTTTGTTTTGTATTTTAGACATATATTGTGTACATACTGTCAATTAGGCAGATATTTTTAGAGGGATTTATGCAATTAGCGGTGTGAAAAATTGAATTAGCAATGGGGATGGAAGGATTTAAGCTACGTCTGGCTTGTCTTCATTTAAGGTAGGAACTCTCATAACCTTGTTGTAATAATTAAGTAGTTTATTGTTCATGTATCTTTGAGTATGATGTGTATGTTGTATCAATACGTACGATATATGCTATTAATATGTTTGTGTATGATACACATTGTGTATTTACCCCGTGATGAGTGCTTATAGTTTCCCCATAGATCCTTACTAAGTTGAGTAGGGCGGCTTTCACTATTTAAAAGTTATCTACTAGGGCGACTACTTCGTCCGATTCAATATCATTAGTAGGGCGACTACTTTTTCCTTTTCTATATTATACAGTAGCTTAACTCGTGTCGTAACGGCACAAACATAGATTTATATTGAAATATATTCCTCACATCTTATCTATAATAAAAAATTATATGGGTGCTTCATGCTCACCAAATGAAGAATATTTTTTCAATTAAATCTTTTTTATGTTTGTAAGACTCTTTACTCAATAAATATGTTTAATCATTATAATATCCATATAATTGTATGTAACTTTGATTTTTCACCCAATAAAATTTAGGGTTAATTGGTTTTTGATACTTGAGTTTTATGATTTTTATTCAATATTAGTCTAACTTTTGACCAACTTAGAGTTTGGTACCTAAAATTCACGTTGATCCGCGTTGACAATGTTAAATCTTGACTTCTGTTTAATAATTATTAAATAAATTAAATAAAATCTAATACTAAAAAAGTTACCATTTTACCCTTAACTTTACTAATATTTACATACTAACTTAAACTCTCGGCCAAACACTCGAGCTCAACCTCCACCGAAACAACTCAAATCTCTTCGCTGAAGCAGCTCTCGTTCTTCATCTTTTCTCTGCTACTTCAAGCTCATTCAACCAAATGCTCTTTGTCTCTTCAGTTTCACTCTCTTCTCATATTCACAATCAAATCCATCTTTTTTTGCACAAAATCAGAACCAATCTCAAATCTCATTAAAACCAGCGAACCCATCATACCTGATATCCAGATACTTCTTTTCAATTTATCTCAACTCCATCAGAAAATGGATTCACTTCAACAAATTATTGCAGAAACAATTGATCGTAATATTTTACTTGGAAAAGATCAAATGGATATGATCTCAAATGAAATTATATCAGTTATTCATCAAATTATCGTTAATGGATCTGCTTTAATCTCATCCACACAATCTCAAACCCTGGATGGTAAATCTCCAATCATTCTTGATAATTTTATTAATCAACAGACAGTTCTCGATTCTTCTTCTGTTGGTGGTTCAATTTCCCAAAAAAGAGATCAAATCAAAGGTAAATTTGTTGAATCAAGGGTTCAGATGTGCTTTACGAATCCTGAAAGATGAAGAACTCAGTTGATTCATCAGAAGGTAATTTTATCAATTTTGAGTTTAATTTGAGTTCAGAGAAATTATTAACAGTGAAAAAAGATTTTACAATCGATGAACATATCGACAATATAATGACTGTTGAGAATCGGTGAAAGATTAGGAGATGTGGGTTGATTTTGAATTCGAAATATCAGTAGAAATTAATGGTAAACTGAGGTGGTTGCAACTGATTTTGATGTTTGAATGAAGAATAAGCTGCTGCTGTTGCCTCTGATAGTTCTTGTGGATAGATAGAAGTTGAGGATGGAGGAAGAGAGAATTAGGGTTAATTGATGCATCAGGACCATATGATAAAATTTTGTTATCATAACCGTTGGATCCTAGAGCCACTTCAGGTTTACATTTGTAAACTCAATATTTTTGTTTTATAAATTGAATTAAAGTCTGGTATAAACAGACAACTCGGATCAACGTGAAATCCAGGTACTAAATTCTAAATTGGACAAAAGTTAAATCAAACCCTAATGGTGGATAAAACCCAAATATCAAAAACCAATTAACCTTAAAATTTACTCAGACCTCCTTAAAAAATGATCCCTATCAGACATGGTTCCCATGTGATTCGAGTTCATGTTTGGATCTTTATACATATAATTTGGTGCTTGCAATTTGGCCGAAAATGAGAAAAACGACAACATATGCTCAAATGTAATAAAATGTATATGTAGATTGTAGAATAAACGAAAAATAGATAACATTTAAGCAAGCCTAAAACGTATACATATCTGCACATGGTTAGTGCATCACTGATAAGTGCATAATTCAAATGTCTTGAGTGTCAAATCCATGCAGTAGAACTTCGTTAAATTAATCCGCAATAAATTAATAACTTCGTTAAAATAATATTTTTTTACCAGTCCCTACTTGGGCCAGTGTGCTAAATTAATAACCCCGCTAAATTTATAAGATAATAAAACTTTTAAATTTTCAATAAGGTCCAACTAATATATAAATTAATAATCAGTGTAATATCACTAAATTTTGATGCCTTATTAAAATAGGAATCAACGGTTGTTTGTTTCTTGTTCATATTTATATAACATTGGACTTCATCTCTAATTTTTTTTAGTCTCTTGAGAAGTTCCGGAGTGATTTTGTTGTATTGTTCTTCTTATTGTTTTAATTTTAACAACAAAATATATACATGTACACACCTAATATGCGATATATTATCTTATATTATGGCATAAAATATTAGAAAATAATTTAAATTAAATATAAAGTCTCTAGATATTTATTATTATAAAAAAATGATCTACACACTTATTTTATTGACTTAACTTTGGTATGTTTCGATATGTTAATAACTTAAGAATGTATCGATAAATTAATACTTCGCTAAATTGATATAATTCAGCAGTCCCAAGGCTATTAAGTTATCAAAGTTTCACTATACTTGTTTTAGTTCTATTTTGTATAATACTTGTTATTATTCTTGTTTTCTATTTAGGTGAATCATCCAAAAGGAGCTACAAAGTGCTAGAATAAGCAAGGAAATAAAGCTTTACAAGTGAAGGAGGATCCAAGACCAAGTTATACTTACTACCATATTAAAGATAACGAGAATAGGAAGTCAAATCAAAAAGAATGAGGTCATTCCGATATCGGACGAAGAAGTTATGGGCAAAATGAGTTTGAAATACTTGAGTGTACAAATAGGAGTTTCGGCCAGAAACCCATCATGCAATTAGTAGCCGAACCTGACACTACCCGAAGCAAAAATAAGTTGCCAGGTTCGGCCGGAAAAGCCCATATCAAACAGTAGCCGAATCAGAGCATAACAATCACATTTTTGAAGAGTCTACAGAGAACTGTTCGGCTAGTAGGTGTTCCAATCAATAGTAGCCAAACTTGACACTGTTCTGGGGCATATTTGGACGTGAAATTGACTTCTAACTCAAGGAAACACGGTCCCGGAAGGATTCTAAACCTTATAAAGAGGATACTTGAAGGTCAAGCATTGAAGACTATAAAAGAATACATCTAAAAGACTCAAACAAGATATATATCCAACCTCTCCTACTACAATCTCTATCTAAAACCTAGGGTTTACCCCTTCAGGGGGAAACCGTTCTTTTTCTTTATCATATGAGTATCTAATTCTTTTGTTGATTAAGAATGAATTTAATGTTCTAGACGTGAAGCTTTATTAGTTGTACAACTTTATTTGGAGATTTAATCATAATCGATTGTCTTTAGTATATCTAATGTTTATGGGTAATTCTTAGATTGTTTGGGATGCATACTAGATTAATCTATTGATTATTCTATTGCCAGTAAAGATTTGTGAGATACGTGTAATAGTCGAACACCTCCTATACAAGTAGAGAACACAAGACCTTGCATAGGGATTTTGTGGAGCAATTGCGTGTGAAGATAACACTAGTAAGCAGACCGAGCTTATGTTTTTTGTGCTAGGATCAACCTAAATTCACAAACCCTAATGCATTCGATTGGGTTACACCTTGAGAGCTTATTCATGGTGGCTCATGTGGATAGAATTTTGTGGTCGAGCGCTTCCGAATCCAGTGACACAAGGAGTTTTGGGGATAGAGAGTTTATTGCTATTCTACGGCTGGTGATGAATGATTCTAACGAAATATAGATAAGTATACTAATTTAGTCAACGTTTGGTAACGACGAAGGACTCCCTAATCATCTCTTTATTATTGTTTTTATCTTTTTAGTTAATTTAAATAACCAATCCCCCTTAGTTCTTTACTTTTATTCTAGTTTTGCTAGTATAAATAACCTATAGATTACACAGCTGATGTGTTTTAGAAATAGTGGTAAAAGATTCGATACTAAGACTTGTAAAGATTTGATTTTTAAACCTAATTTTTGATACTAAAAAAAAGAAGATTAAATTAGAATTGATTGATATTATGGAAAAAACTGAGACCAAGGATTCCACCATTAGCCAATTTTTCAAGTGATTTAGCATTAATAATTATCTTGCAATTCATATATTCAATTGATTTAAAATATTGTCAAAGTTAGATTTTCAAATAATAGTTGTAAATCAAAAGCATGAGACATCAATAGATCTAAACTAATCATGACTCATCAAAAGAAAACACAACTAATTGATAAAAATCAGTAATTCAAATTTAATTCAAAGCAAATAATCATAAAAACATTGTAAAAAATTAATAAAATAAGAATTTTACCACTTTATTATTTGAAAAATGGCTTCCTCCGTCGCCCCAGTGATGGTGTTTAGCTCATCTTGTTGGAAACACTCTCAAAATAATTGTTCATAGCTCAAAAAGTGTTTACAAAGAAGAAATAAAAATAACACAGAAGGTTTGATACTATTACAAATGTTGCAGACGGTGTTCTCTGTGTAGCTGAAGAGAATAGAAAACACTAACAATAAAGTACGGTTCCGGGATGCAGTAAAATACGAAAGAAAAGGTGACAGAATCGATGATAGTTTTTTAGTGTGGTATGTACTTCTTCTTCTTCTTCCCAGCGTAACTCTTTTTTTTTCTCCTCACTCCTGATGGCTTTTTCTTCGATCTCCTCTCTATTTATAGGCCTTAGAAAACCTAATAAACTATCCTTAATCGATAAGGATTCCATCTAATCCCAAAAAAATCTCCAAACTCGTGTTTATCTCTTCTTTGTTTTTTTTTCTTCCAAAAGTTACGGGATTTTGCTTCTTCTTTTTCTTCACGCGTCGCCTGAGTTTTCAAAGCTTCCCAAACTCTCCCAAAAAAGATAAAATTCAGTCCAACAGAAGATATCTTGTCCAAATCTTCAGGTAACTCCCTAGTTATAAACAAACTCCGAAACTTTCTCACCACCCTGTTTTATCGAAATCTTCTTTTTAATCGAATCCAAACCAAATGCAAGTCCGGGTTTGTCTCAATAAACTCGTCCCAATCCAAATCCACGAGAAATCTAAGAAAATCTCGTCCCAAACCAACTCAGAAACTCTTCCCCGCACGAAAAAAAATTCCCGCCATTTTTTATTTTTGAATTTAAAGAAGGGGTGTCTTTATCAATATGATGGGTGCCATTAGTAATTTTCCTGGGTGCCTTTATCAATTTTCCTGGGTGCCTTTATCAACTTTTTGAGCCAATTTTTTCCACAAAATTTTATGTCCCAAAAATACCTATAAACACATAAAATACCAAAATAAGTACAAATTGAGCACTAACAAAATAGATAATTGAGAACAATTTAGACACAAAAATGTGTCTATCAAATACCCCCAATTTTATTATTTGCTAGTCCTCGAGCAAATCTAATCTAGAAATAAAATCCTAACTCACTTTCGCAGGAATCACGACTACATTTAGCATATGTAATAAGCCTTTAAACCCCTAGGTGTCCCTAGTAGACGAGTTTTGTCTCGTGAGGGTTTACAAGAGGTATACCCACAAAACCTTTACTCCAAATCCTAGCTACCTGTGAACGATTAAGGGTAAACACTAACCAAGCTATTTAGTTGGCATACTAAATTCTTCGGCTATGGGAATCATTACCCTATATGAGTCCAATTGTTGTACACGATTTTGCACTCAACGTACCAAAATTCATATATAAGAAAATAAAGCTCTACTTAGATAGTTGTTCAACCACAATACTCAGAATCTATCAAAGTACAATCACATGAAAAGATTTAGAAGATGGATATAGACAAAATGAAGTTTCCGCATGACTAAGATGAACGGTGTTTCCCATATCTGTCTGAAGGTCGGTGCCAGGATGAATCCTAATGGATTGAGATACGCTCCCACTGGTCTTAATCCTAATACTAATATCGACTAATATCGACTCAACTGGTATATACAAGGGTCCAAGCGATCGATTTATTGAAAATAAAACAATTATAAATGTACTGACAACATGATTGTATCAAATTGAATCCAAGCGCATGGTCCTTATCAGCATCTTACATGATAGTTCTCATGGATCCTGCGTTCCACGCTTGCTTAGGCGACAAAAACAGGGAGAACACACACATATTGCTATCAAAGATCCAATACTTGATTTTTTTATTTTTTTTAATTGATATAAAAATGGGCCTTGATCTTAACACTCTATTTCATCCTGGCGACGATAACAATTCGATACTGGTGCCCCACCAAATCACTTAGAGAAACACAAAAGTTACAAAAATAAAAACAGAAAGTGATATGGTCGAGATATACTCCGAGATATGGTGACAACTATCATGTTATTTCCAACACCTGAACTCTGTCCTTTTATGAATAGACCATTTAAATGAGCACACCAATTCCTATAGAAAAAGAGCTAAGTTTCCATCTATTTAGAATGGTTAGTGTCATCCTGGATGGTTCACAAGCTTCTAAATTTTGGAGTTTTATTATTGCACTAATAAGTTTCTCCCTTACCCCCAAACTTAAATCAAACAGTGTCCACAATGTTTCAAAATAAAGAGCAGTACCAATAGATAAGTAAAAAGAGGAACAAAGAGGTAAGTCAGGAAGATAGTACCTGGGTGAAGCGTAGCAATCCTTTTAAAGAGAATAAGACAGAAAATAAAAACCTAAAAACCTACAAAAATATACTAATGTACAAAAACAACCTTGATGGTCAATCAAGGTAAACAGGTTCCTCCAGAGGGACCTCCTCAATATCACCTGTAGGAAAAGACTCTAAAATTGGTTTCAATCTCTGACCGTTAACTTTGAAAGGACTTCTACCATCTTGAGTCTCAATATCAATAGCACCATGAGGAAAAACAGTGCGACAACAAAAGGACCGGTCCACAGAGAGCGTAACTTCCCGAGGAATAGATGCAAATGAGTATCATACACAAGAACTTTTTGACCTGGAGAAAATGACTTTCTTAAAATATGTCTTCATGCAAAAGTTTTATTTTGTTCTTATACTGCCTAGCACTAACATATGCATCTTTCCGAATCTCTTCCAACTCATTGAGTTGGAGCTTCCTGTGAGCTCCTGCCTTGTCAATTGAAAAATTAAACTATTTTACAACCCAATATGCTCTATGTTCTAACTCGACGGGCAGGTGACAGGTCTTGCCAAAAACTAGACGATAGGGTGACATTCCAATGAGGGTCTTAAACGCAGTACGGTAAGCCCATAAGGCATCAGTAAGCCTCAATGACTAGTCTTTCCTATTAGGATTAACTATTTTCTCTAGAATACGTTTTATCTCCCTGTTAGAAACCTCTACTTGATATGGGGTAGCTACTTTGAGGATAATACCATATTTCTTCATCAAAAGCTTAAACGGTCGATTACAAAAGTGTAACCCTCCATCACTAATTATAGCTTGCGGTGTATCAAAACATGCAAATATGTTATCATTCAAAAACTGGACCACAACCTTGTGATCGTTTTTTTTTACACGAAACCGCCTCTACCCACTTAGATACATAGTCTACAGCGACAAAGATGTAAAAATAACCAAAATAATTAGGAAAATGACCCATAAAATCAATGCCCCACATATCAAAGACCTCAATGACTAAAATAGGGTTCATAGGCATCATATTTTTATGGGAAATGGTTTCTAACTTCTGGCATCGCTCACAAGCAGCACAATAACTGTGGAAGTCTTTAAACAACGATGGCCAGTAAAATCCACACTGCAATATATTAGCAGCAGTCTTCTTAGCACTAAAGTGACCCACACAAGCATGATCATGACAAAAGGAAATAATAATGGACTGGTGATTCTCAGGTATACATCTCCTAATAATCTGGTCTAGACAATACTTAAACAAATAAGGATCGTCCCAAAAGAAATGTTTTACCTCGTCTAGAAATCTGGAACGATCTTGTTTACCCTAGTGTTGAGGCATTCGAACAGTAACAAGATAATTCACTATATTCGCAAACCAAGGTGATTGGGAAACAAAGAATAGTTCAACAGAAAAGCTATCCCTCACAGGAGGAGAATCATCAGGGTAATCCACAACAAGTCTAGACAAGTGGTCTCCTACTACATTTTCTGCACCCTTTTTGTCTCTAATTTCTAGCTAGAATTCTTGTAAGAAAAGGATCCATCTAATTAATCTAGGTTTAGTATCCTTCTTATACAGAAGGTACTTCAAAGCAGCATGATCAGTAAAGACTATAACCTTAGAACCTAGAGATAGGATCTAAACTTGTCTAAGGCAAAAATAATAGCTAACAGTTCCTTCTCTGTGGTGGTGTCTTTCAGTTAGGCATCATTCAGGGTTTTGCTAGCATAGTAAATCATATGAAGTAATTTGTTTTCTCGTTGACCTAACACAATACCAATAGCATAATCTGAAGCATCACACATTATCTCAAAGGGTAGGTCCCAGTTAGGTGTCTGGACTATGGGGGCGGTAGTGAGTAAGGTCTTAAGCTTCTCAAAATCCTCTAAACAAGCATCATCGAAGACAAACTTAACATCTTTTGCAAGAAGATTGCAAAGAGGACTAGAAATCAAGCTAAAATCCTTAATGAATCGACGATAAAAACCTGCATGCCCTAAGAATGACCTAACATCTCATACAGTTTTAGGAACCTGTAAAGTCTTAATAAGGTCAACTTTGGCTTTGTCTACCTCTATACCCTTAGAAGATACGATATGCCCTAAAACAATTCATGATCGAACCATAAAATGGCATTTTTCCCAATTAAGCACTAAATTATTTTCCTTACACCTAGTCAACACTAATGTCAAATGATACAAGCACTCATCAAAAGATGACCCAAATGCTTAAAAATCATCCATAAAGACCTCTAAAAACCGTTCTATCATGTCATAAAATATTATCATCATACAACGCTGAAAAGTAGCGGGTGCATTAAACAACCCGAAAGACATGCATCTATATGCAAAGGTACCAAAGGGACATGTAAAAGTGGTTTTCTCTTGGTCTTCTGGGGAAATAACAATCTGATTATAACCAGAAAAACCATCTAGCAAGCAATAATGGCTATGTCCAGCTAATCTCTAAAGCATTTGGTCGATGAAAGGAAGGGGAAAGTGGTCATTCCTTGTGACCTTGTTCAGTTTTCTATAGTCAATACAAACACACCACCCCGTGGTCATTCGGGTTGGGATTAACTCATTGCTATCATTCTGGACTACAATGATACCTCATTTCTTGGGAACAACCTGAACGGGGCTGACCACTTACTTTCTGAGATAGGGTAGATAATACCCGCATCTAACAACTTAACCACCTCAGTTCGAACTATTTCTTTTATGTTAGGGTTAATTCGACGTTGCATTTCCCTAGACGGTTTGGTATCATCCTCTAAATAAATATGATGCATACAAACAGTAGGACTTATACCCTTAATGTCTGCTATGGTCCACCCTAAAGCTTCCTTATTGTCTTTAAGCACGGTCACTAGCCTACTTTCCTGGTTACTATCCAAGTCGGATGCTACAATCACAAGCAAAGTCTAAGATGGGTCTAAATACACATACTTCAGAGTATCTGGTAGTTGATATGATTTGGAAACCCTATATAAATAAACAGCAATCGCACGGTATTTATAATGCAGACAACGGCAAGTACAGGTCGAACCCACAGGGAGCGGGAAAATACTGCAATCAATATCTCAATTAAACTAATCAGAAATAATATCTTTTGGATTTTTAGGATTATGAATAAAATAATAAAATAAAATAAACTAAACTAATAAAACAACTAAACAGAAAGAGCCGGTAACCAGGGTTTTTAGTATCCACCACTATTTTTATTTAATTACTGAAGTGAAACATAACTCCTAAATATTTATCTATTGTTCGTTTTATCGACATCACCTTTTATATATATTAGAGTCGCAAATATCACTGGGACACCCTAAGCATGGCGCATCAAAAACTCTAAGTCTCAGCATACACCATCTAATTGTGTTTGGGAGAAAACTATATGAAACTAATTATAGGTTCACAAATAATACCTGGTTATTCTAAGCATACCCCATCTAAGAATTTAACCCAAGCATGAAATATCAAATAAGTAGACAAATATATTTTGTTATCCTATTAATTATGCGCATAGGTTATTGTATTGTACAGAACCGGTGAAGCAACAACTAATTTAGATCTTCAAAATAACAATTGTATAACAAAAGCATGGAACATCAAAAACCTAGGTCAAGCATGTACCATCTAACGAAATCACAATTGTTTAATAAAAATCATTAAACCAATAAACAAAATCATGGAACTAATTTTATTCAAATTATAATAGTCTGTACCAAATACTTCAATTTAATTGGTCTAAAACTTTTAAGTGGTTTCAACTTAAACCCTAGCTACAAAATTAGTGAGACATGGAGATGGGTATCTCAAAATCCATAAAAATAAATTAACAAAGTAGAGAGGAGAGATTAAACCAAAATAGAGCAATGGCGTCGTTTCCGTCTACACCCGTCTGATTTCCTCTTCCCAGATCTTTGTCTGATCCCTCCAATCAACCCCAGGGATGTCGCTCCTTCTCTTCACCGAAAACCCAACAGAACCTAGCTTTCCCTCTCTCTTCTGCCGTCCATTTCTTTTCTCTTCTTGTGCGTCAGGTTTCTTCCCTTCCAACTTTTCTCCCATCGCAATCAATCTCTCACTAGCTTTCACACCTTACTCTACCTACTTCTCCCACCTTCTCTCTCAATCAGACGTCAGCCATCACACCCCTTTCTCTCATCTTTCTCCAATCAGTTTTCTTCTTCCCGCCGCCAGGTCCTCTCCCCCTCTCCTCTCTCCTCAAACAAAGCCTAAAAAAGAAATTTTTTTAAAAGAAACCAAGCCGTCTAATCCCCCTCTCTCCTGTTTCTTTCTTTTCTTTTATACTTTACGTACCACCTCTTGCCACATCATCCTTTTTTTTCACCAACTTTGATGCCTCCATACTTTTTGTACGTGAAGTCCAACTCCAATCCCGTGCTCTTCTTCACTTCAACTGATGCACCCCTCTCTCTCATGTCCTTTTTCAGCTACCTCTCTCTCTACGTCTGACTCCACAGCCAACTCGACCCCACTTTAGTCGTCCTTCTATGATGCCCAACTTTCTACTCCTCTTTCACGTCAATTCCAAAAAGAGTGGATGACACTCCACAAGCATCCCCCTTCTGTCCCAATGCTTACACCAACAAAACCAACCATAGCCTACTCCACTTTATCATCCACATCTTCATTTAAACCGTACTTAGCCAACATCTACCTCACTCTGTCCGTAAGAACCCTCTAAACCCAATTGCAGTACCGTGATCCATCCAACCTACTAGCTCAGGTATATAAATTCATATCCATAGCCTTGTTTTCTTGCAACTAGTATTTAACTGGTCCAAACTATAAAAAAAATAAAACTAATAAAATTAATACAAGTCGAGTATTAGCAAATACGAATTAGGTGGTAAAAATGTATAAATTAAGTGCCAATCAGTAGTTGTTCAAGGTCCAACTTAGGAGGCTCTTCTAGAGAATGAATTAGGGTAAACTTAGAAACTGGTAGTGGTTCGAACTTAGGTTTCCATCCATTACTAGTGTCTATCAAAGGGGATGAATCTAACAAAGCATTCACCTCATTAATTACACTATCATCATCAAAATCAAACCCAAAGTGGGCTAGGCATTTCTCTAATGGATCTTTTACAAAAGTGTTTGGTAATGACTCCTGAACTAATGTTCATATCATGTTCACCTCTTCAATGCACGTGTCATCTATCTCAGGTGGTTGTTTACTAATATTGAAAATATCCAGCTCAATAGTCATATTACCAAAAGATAAGTTCATACTACCATTTCAACAATTTATGATCGCATTAGATGTAGCTAAAAACAGGCGACCTAATATAACAGGTATCTGATTCTCTGGGTCAGGGACATGTAAGGTATCAAGGACAACCACATCCACTGGATAAATAAACTTATTGATCTCAATAAGAACATCCTCTATGACACCACGAAGAATTTTCACGAACCTATCAGCTAATTGCAGTGTTATCTGAGTAGGTTTCAAATCACCAAGTCCTAGCTGAAGGTACATATGGTACGGAAGTAAGTTCACACTGGCTCATAAGTCAAGTAACGGTTTCTCAACATGGCAGTTGCTATTGTGCAAGAAATGGTTGGGGACCTTGGGTCTTTGTACTTAGGAATTGTATTGTTCTGGATAATTGAACTTACATGACTAGCTAAAAAGGCTTTCTTTTGTATACTGAGCTTTCGCTTTCACGTACACGTATTCTTAAGGAACTTGGCATAAGTAGGAATCTGCCTAATTGCATCTAATAATGGAAGGTTGATAGTGACTTTCTTAAAAACCTCCAATATATCGTTAAAGTTGGATTCCTTATTTATTGGTGCTAACAATTGTGGGAACGGGGCTCTGGGCACAAAATCTGGCTTATGAGGAACTGCATTGGGCTCTTTAGAGACTTCTTCAGTCACTTCATCTACTGGATCAGAAGGTGAACTACATTATGTTCACTATCTGGCATGTTTACTATGTTATCTACCACTTTACCATTTCTAAGGGTTCTAATTGCATTCACATGCTTTGATGATTTCTCACCAGAAGATACTTCATGAACTCCTCTAGGATTGGGGTTTGGTTGACTAAGGAACTTGCCTTTTTCTCTTTCTCTCAAAGACTCGGCGATTTGACCAACCTGGGTTTATAAATTGGAAATAACCTGACTGTTAACCTGAACAATCTTTTGATTTTCTTGTAAACTTGGTTTGACTGACTGCTGAAAATTTGTAGTGTTCTGAGTTAATAAGGAGAGAGACTCTGCTAAACTCATGATCGTCTTATCTATCAGATTCTAAAATTGTGCTGGTCCTGAAGGATTCTTAGTGTATCCAAAACCTGGGGGAACCTTAGAATTACTAGACTGACCTTGACTCTGGCCCTTGGACCAAGAAAGGTTAGGATGGTTTCTCCAACCAGGGTTATAGGTTTCTGAATAAGGGTCAAACTTCTGATAATTATCAAATCTAGTGTTATTATAAAGAGCAAGGGCTTGCTCTTCAACAGTCTGTCCTTCCCAAAATGATTTGGACTTAATTCCACAACTAGATTGACTCATTTCTAAATCTTCTAACCTTTTTGATATAACTGTTATTTTGGCATCTGATTCAAAAGATCCTTCTACCTTATTGATATTTCCTCTACTCAGAAGAATTATTTTTTGGGGTTCCCTACTATTTTCCCACTGCTGGGTTTTTTCGGCGATTCATTCAAAAATGTCATCGCACCATCGACAATTTTATTTTCAAACCCACCTGTGCATAAAGACTCAACCATGGTTGTTGTCGAATAATCTAAATCCTTGTAGAGGATCTGAACTAGCTTTACTTTTTCTAAATCATGATAAGGAAATTTTGATAATAAGTCATTGAACTTTTCCAAATGCCTATATAAAGATTCTCCCTCTTGTTGAGCAAATGTGCAAATCTGCTGCTTAATAGATGATGTTTTTTGCCTAGGGAAAAACTTCTGGAAAAAGGAAGATGTAAGTTGTTCATAGGTTTCAATTGACTTAGAAGTCAAACTATATAGCCAAGATTTGGCTTTTGTCTCTTAGTGAAAAAGGAAACAATCTAAGTTTCAATACTTCATCATCTAGGTCCTTAATCCTGATGGTACTACATATTTCCTCAAAATCCCTAACATGGAAATAGAGGTTCTCATTTTCTTTTCCTAAGAAGATTGGGAGCATCTATATGGTCCCAGGTTTTAACTTATAGTTTGCTTCAGTTTCAGCTAACTTGATACATGATGGACGAGAAGTCCTAGTCGGGTTCAACAAAGCTTTTAAAGTTGCCATTGCTGGCACTATCAAAGGACTATAAGTAACTTCTTTATACAGTGTCAAGTTCTCAAAATTGAAATTTCCAAAAACAGGGCCCTCAAAAGAAGAGTCTTCGAGGTCCTCGTTTCTAGGGACAAAACTACTAGGTTTTTCACTAATCAAACAACCTAGAGTGTCTCTTTTCCAAGCTCGCTAAGTAATGATTTCAAGCGGTCTTGACATACACTAAAAAAAAATCCTAATTGGAAGGGAATTCTAAACAATCACAAACAAGGTTGAATTAACCAAATCAGACCTATTGAATCTAGCAAACAAAAATCATGATGTCTCCACTTAGATTGTTTGTAGAGCATCTTTCTTTTATTCTTTCAAAAGGAAACTAGTTACAGTTTTATCAAACCTCTTAGAACGATCCGAATTAGATTAGGTCGAATAGAAATAGGATAAGCTCTAAGGAGCTTTGATAACCCTGTTTCTTTGGCAACGTTTCCCTGGGTTACAAGGCGGCTCTAATCAACTTAAAATATTATTCATGAACTTTGAGTTAGGCTAACAGAGTAACCAATATAGTCATTTTGAATTACTTTCCTATAAGCTCGTTATCCTATCGGTCTCTTTCTAGTCAAAATTTTAAGCTTAGGTTCGCGTTTGGTACTAAAGCGGACAAGAAGGAAACGGTGATGAAATCCGAGTCCTTATCTCGTATCGCCAGTTCTTTCCCTTTACTAGAAAAGTAAATATGTATTCAGTTCCTCAACATATATGCATACGAAGGAATACAGTAAACCCACTTGCATGGGATTCGTGGGTTGATCGAGTCTTACCTCCCGTACCAGACGGGGGATGAATCGGTTGTAGTCGACTCGGGCCACCGACTCCTGTGTCAGTGTACGAACCCGAGGGGACGAGACAATATAGTAATTGTCGTCCTTCCCTGTTGCAGTTTATATTTAAATTACCCTTCTGTAGGGTTTAAAAATAATAATAATGTCCAAAGTCCCAAAATAAAAGAAAAAATTACATGAATAATCAAAGATTTCCTAATACAATTTTCTAAAAAGATAAACAAATAAAATCTAACAAATAAAAATAAAATCTAATTAAGAATAAAATTCTTTGTCTCTTTTTCCATTCTTTTAGCTTTAACTTTAACTCCAAGTCTTTAATCACCAAAGTCTTTGGCTCAATTTTCTTTTAATCCAACATCCAAAATCTGTAGCAAAAAGATAAACACCCAAAGTAACTTAAAATAGAATAAATCAAAAATAATACTAAAAACAAAAATATAAATCTAAAACTCTATACCTAAAGACAATTCCGCGTCAGCGGCGCCAAAAATTGACGTGTATTAGAAATAGTGGTAAAAGATTCGGTATTCAAACTTGTAAAGATTTGATTTTTAAACATAATTTTTGATACTAAAAACAAAGAAGGTTAAAATAGAATTGATTGAAATTATAGAAAGAACTGAGACTAAGGATTCCACCATTAGCAAAAAATTTAAGTGATTAAGCATTAATAATTATCTTGCAATTCATATATTCAATTGATTTAAAATATTGTCAAAGTTAGATTTTCAAAATAATAGCTGTAAATCAAAAGCATGAGGCATCAATAGATCTAAACTAAGCATGACTCATCAAAAGAAAACACAACTAATTGATAAAAATCAGTAATTCAAATTTAATTCAAAGCAAATAATCATAAAAATATTGTAAAAAATTAATAAAATAAGAATTACCACTTTATTATTTGAAAAATGGCTTCCTCCGCCGCCCCAGTGATGGTGTTTAGCTCATCTTGTTGGAAACACTCTCAAAATAATTGTTCATAGCTCAAAAAAGTGTTTACAAAGAAGAAATAAAAATAACACAGAAGGTTTGATACTATTACAAATGTTGCAGACGGTGTTCTCTGTGTGGCTGAAGAGAATAGAAAACACTAACAATAAAGTACGGTTCCTGGATGCAGTAAAATATGAAAGAAAAGGTGACAGAATCGATGACAGTTTTTTAGTGTGGTATGTACTTTTTCTTCCCAGCGTAACTCTTTTTTTTTCTGATTTTTTTCTCCTCACTCCTGATGGCTTTTTCTTCGACCTCCTCTCTATTTATAGGCCTTAGAAAACCTAATAAACTATCCTTAATCGATAAGGATTCCATCTAATCCCAAAAAAAATCTCCAAACTCGTGTTTATCTCTTCTTTGTTTTTTTTTCTTCCAAAAGTTACGGGATTTTGCTTCTTCTTTTTCTTCACGCGTCGCCTGAGTTTTCAAAGCTTCCCAAACTCTCCCAAAAAAGATAAAATTGAGTCCAACAGAAGATATCTTGTCCAAATCTTCAGGTAACTCCCTAGTTATAAACAAACTCCGAAACTTTCTCACCACCCTGTTTTATCGAAATCTTCTTTTTAATCGAATCCAAACCAAATGCAAGTCCGGGTTTGTCTCAATAAACTCGTCCCAATCCAAATCCACGAGAAATCTAAAAAAATCTCGTCCCAAACCAACTCAGAAACTCTTCCACGCATGAAGAATGTTTCCCGCCATTTTTGAGTTTTGAATTTAAAGAAGGGGTGCCCTTAGTAATTTTCATGGGTGTCTTTATCAATTTTTCCGGGTGCCTTTATCAACTTTTTGAGCCAATTTTTCCACAAAAGTTTATTTCCCAAAAATACCTACAAACATAAAATCCATTATAAGTACAAATTGAGCACTAACAAAATAGATAATTTAGAACAATTTAGACACAAAAATGTGTCTATCAACAGCTCTCTGTGGGAACGATCCTTACTACCGTTATATTTCCTGTTAATTAGTGGGAAATATCTTGAGTAATTTGTTGCATTTACGACACGCATAAAATTTTGGCGCCGCTGCCGGGGAGCAGTTGCTAATTGATTTGTTATTTGTTTTAGCTTGTTTTAGTAGTTTAGGATATTTTCATGTTTTTCTTTAGTGTTTTTCAGATTTTTAGGTTTTTGTGGTGTTAATAACTTGTGGAAGGTATTTGCAACTCGTCAAAATCAGGAGGTAAATTTTGAAACAAGTTGTAAGCATCACTTTTAGTTATTTTTGTTTTAGGTTTTATATTTTTATTTTATTTTAGATTTTAGCTTACTCGTGTGAGTCGTCATGTTTCCATTCGGAAATAACACGTACGGTGCACAAGATCAATCATATAATAGTGTTAATCAATACGGTTTTCAATCTCAAAGTTATGACAACTACCAATCATACCAAGGGTATAACCAAAACCAATCTTTTGGCTATGACCAATACCTGACGGAACCTTACGATTATTCTCATACATGCCAACAACCTTATGACGGGTATGTAGGTGAACAATCAAAAGGATGGTGGGATAGTTATGTTTCTAATAATTTCTCTAGTACTACAGATTCTACTTGTGCCAAACTAGACGAATTCCACAGGCTAATGGAGCAATTTATTCAACAATATGGTGAGCATAGTCCAAAGTTAGATGATGTGAAACAACAACATCATCAACAATATGATTGAGGAGAGTCACATCAAGAAATTCAAAGGAATCCAGAGAAATTATACGAATAAATTGCTCAACTCGGTAAAAATAGGGATTAGGAAGAAGTATGGCCTCAAAACCAATACAATCTGAAATTCCTAAGAACAATAAAGAATATTATGAAGATAAGTAACCCTTGGAAATTCCTTGCAACAATGATGAAGTTATGCCAACTACGGGTCATAATAACGATCATTGGCTATTCAAAAGGAGGAGCCTTGGTATAATAAAACCATTGTTCTAAACGGGGTAACATACTCAAACGCATATCAATATTATAAAAAATATATGGAATACAATGTGTTTAACCCATTTGATTTGCAAGTAGTAGACCCGATTATTTCTTCGGAAGAGACTCATACAGATGATCCTTGAATTTACGCAAATGAACTAGACTTTCTAGGAGAGGATTTTGATTCTGATGATGAGTATGTTGAAGAGACGATGAGGATGGGACCAAATTGATTAATGTTATGGAAGATGCAATTGATCTTGCCAAGGATTATAAGGATGTTGAGATTTCGGTTGAAGCAGAATCTGATAAACAATGGTTTTTAAAGAGTTTGATAGAGGACCACGACATACATGAGGTAAATAATTCATTGGATTTATTTAAAAATGATGAGCAACCCGTAATACAAGAGATCGTAAAAGGTTTGTCTAATCCTTTGTATAACTCTATATCTTTTGATCCTCCCCCGATCGAAATAGTTCCTCAAAGAGTTGTTAACCCTATTTTTAAGGAGCTACCTCACTTAGGGTTGGGTGTATGTGCTACTAAAATTCTTAAGAATTATTTTGCTTCTAACTATCCACCACTAGATGTGTTTGATTCTAACACTGTGCAGGTTCACCGAGAGGAACCCAAAGAAGTTCTCTTGTTATATGTTCTTTATACACTTCCAAGTATAGAAAAGACTAAGTGTGGGGGTAACTTCCACCAAATAACAATTTTCTTATTTCATTTATATGCTAACGTTTTTGTGAAGTTGTTATTGGAACTGCAGATTATTATCTGGGTGATCCCCATATTATCAGATTATTGGTTTACGGGCGCTAACCAAAAGGTCAGGTTGAAGACGTTAAACTAAACGTTGAATGGGAGGCAACCCATTGGTTTTATATTTCTATCTTTTGCTTTATAGTTTTAGTAATTTTTCATATCATATTAGGATTTCCCATCTTGATTTTACATTGGAGGAGTCAATTTATATTGAGGACAATGTAAAGTTTAAGTGTGGGGGAGTGATTAAGCATATAGAGTTTTTAGTTTTTACTTTTATAGGTAGAATTTTTGAACTTTTTGTACATATTTGCATGAAAACCTCCATATTTTAGAGATTTTAGAGTCACTTTGTACACTTTTATCTAAGTTTACATACAGAGTTTTTACCGAAATAACCAAACTTAGAAGTATTAGAGAACTATATCCGTGTTGCTTAGTTGTTGAGAGGCTAGAGTGATAGACACATTTTTGTGTCTAAATTGTTCTCAACTATTTATTTTGTTAGTGCTCGATTTGTACTTATTATGGTGTTTTATGTGTTTGTAGATATTTTTGGAAAATAAACTTTTATAGAAAAATTTGCTCAAAAAGTTGATAAAGACATCCATGAAAAATTACTAAAGGCACCCAAGGAGAATTGCTAAAGGCACCCCACCATTGGATAAGGGCACCCTCTCTTTTGGTTTAAATCCTGAATTGGAGGGAAACCAATTATTCACGTGTGAAAGAGTCCTGAATTAGTTGGATACCTATTTTTATAGGATAGAAAGGATGATTCGATATCACCACTTGAAGAACCAATCAAAACACGTCAACTATAGTGTTTTCTGCCGAGAAAAGAGCTAGAGAATTGATGTTATTGCCGAAAAAACCATCACGACCTGATTTTGGATAAAACAGAATTTCGAGTTGGTTTTGGATGGGGATTTTGTTCCTTATCGATTGAGGAGATGTTATTAGGGTTACTACACCTATATAAAGGGAGGAGATAGAAGAAAAAAGGCATCAGGGAGGCGGAGAAAAAAATTCAGAAGAAAAAAAAAATACTCTCTCTCGAAGAAGAAGTGCAGAAGATCACAGAACAAAAGAGTCACTGAAACTGTTGCGTATTGTTCATATTCTTTCAGCGTCCAGAATCTGTCGTAGAATTGTTAGTGTTTTCTATTTTTTTCAGCCACACAGAGAACACCGTTTGCAACATTTATAACCGTATCAAACCTTTTGTGTTATTTTTATTTCTTCTTTGTAAACATTTTTTGAGCTATGAACAATTATTTTGAGAGTGTTTCCAACATGATGAGCTAAACACTATCACTGGGGAAACAGGGGAGGCCATTTTTCCAATAATAAAGTGGTATATTTCTTTTTAATTAATTTTTTCAGTTCTTTTTATGATTTTTGCATTGATTTAAAATTGATTAAATGATTTTTATTAACTAGTTGTGATTTCGTTTGATGGTTCATGCTTAGTCTAGGGCTCTTGATGTTTTATGCTTGTGATTTACACCTATTATTTTGAAAATCTACTTTTGGCAATATTTTAGAATCAAATTGAATGTGTGAGTTGCATAATTATTGTTCTTATTGAACCACTCAAAAATTGGTTAATGGTGGAATCCTTAGTCTCAGATTTCTCTATATTCTTGAATCAACTTTTAATTGAGTTTTCTATTTCAAAATTTAGATTAAGTCTAAAAGTAATCTTCACAAGTCCTAGCGAACGAACTATTTTTACCACTTTTCTAAAATGACCATAGAGCTGACAAAAAGGGACTTAAACTGCCGGTATAGAGTACAGTATTAGAGAAGCTGATTATTCAATACCCATGAGTGAGGCACCAAACCTTCAATTATCCGTTTAGAGTGTTTCATCTCCGTAAATTCCTGGTAGAATGATGAGCTACCCAACTTCGCACCAATTTCAGCACTACTTTTTGATCTCTTGAGTGATATTTCTATCAATCATGAGGGTGTCATGAGAATTGCTAACTCTATCTTGAGTTCTTGTTTGCAGGTGGAAGCATTCTCTCTCGACAACAACAGGTCCATAGAAACACCATCATCATCAACAAGTGGAACATCAAAAATTTGAAGGAAAGTTGAAGACAATCAAGGTTTACAAGCAACAATACAAGAAAGTAAAAATTTCATATTCAAGTAAAGCAACAATACAATGGGCAGAATTATATATACATTTTGAAGACTTATGTACAAGAGTGAAAGAAATCAAAAGATGAGAGTTTAATGAAGTTTATGATATCGAGATAATATAAGTTGTACAGATTCAAGTGGTAAAGTCCGTATCCCCCGGCTATAGTAGTTTTATTGTTCATTTTATTTTATTTTTCAGTTTGTATTTTATTTTCAAATTTAATCATTAAAACAAAGAAAAAAATGGAAAAATAAAAAAATAAATGTTTTATATTGCTTTAGTTTATATTTCTTTTGTATTCATTCAATAAGGTCGTGGGGAATAAGAAATCTATAAATAAGTTTCAAGCAACAAGGAATTGAGAAAAAGAGTTACAACTGTCAAGGTTCTACGAAGTTCAAGAGTTCATCATCAACAATTGTAGACCGAAGACTGAAGATGTTTCTATTGGATGTTGTGCGAGTGGTGCTGATTGTAAATCGTTGAAAAGGTAAGTAAGCGTTTTCATCCTTACATAGTGGTTGATTTCCTTTCTTAGAGGTCACTAGAAAAAAAAGCGTTCTTTTTTGTCCCACGTTTCTATGGATAACATCTTCATATAATTCGAAAGGTTCCTTTTTCTTTCCACCATTCAATGGGTGCAAGATTTTTATCTACACTCCTACCTGCACACATGAGAACCATAAAGTGCGTCCTTTGAGTGCCAAGTTCATAAAACCCTATTGGTGAGCATAAGTCATTCGATCGTTCTTGAGGATGGATTCTTTCATATAGTGTTTTCTCCTAACTCAAGAGTTAAGAATGATAATAATGTTCTTTTTCATTTCTAACTTCTTATTATTAATGTTTAGAAACTTTATGTCTTCATACCTCTTTGGATGCTTGTGACTTTGAAGTTGGAGTATTTTTTATGGGTATACCTCTTGTAAACCCTCGTCCACTAGGGACACCTATGGGTTTAAAGGCTTGTTTCACATGCTAAGTTTAACCGTGTCCTCGATGAAATGGATTGGTTGTCTTTTAGTTAAGATAGTTTAGATAGTAGTTTGCTCGAGGACTAGCAAAAGCTAAGTGGGGGGAATTTGATAAGTGCATAATTCATATGTTTTGAGTGTCAAATCCATACTTGTTTTAGTTATAATTTTTTCATATTACTTTTTATTACTCTTGTTTTCTATCTTATGTGTTATATTTGGTGAATCCTCCAAAAGGAGCTACAAAGTTCTAGAATAAGCTGGGAAGTAAAGCTTTACAAGTGAAGGAGGATCCAATACCAAACTCTACTTACTCAAATTCATGAGTTATTTATACCATCTTGAATAGAACGAGAAGACGAAGACAACACAAAAAGAATGAGCTCATTCCGACATCGGACGAAGAAGTTATGGGCAAAATGAGTTTGAAATACTTGAGTGTACAGAGAGGAGTTTGGCCAGAAATCTATCATGCAATTAGTAGCCGAACCTGATACTGCCTGGAGCAAAAATAAGTTGCCAGGTTCGGTCGGAAAATCCCATATCAAATAGTAGTCGAACCTGAGCATAAAAATCACATTTTCGAAGAGTCTGCAGAGAACTTTTCGGCTAGTAAGTGTTCCAATCAATAGTAGCAAAACTTGACACTGTTCTGGGACATATTTGGACGTGAAATTGACTTCTAACTCAAGGAAACACGGTCCCGGAAGGATTCTAAACCCAAGAAAGAGGAGATTTGAAGGTCAAGTATTGAAGACTATAAAAGAATACATCTAAGGCTCAAACAAGATATATATCCAACCTCTCATACTACAATCCCTATCTAAAACCTAAGGTTTACCCCTTTAGGCGGAAAACATTCTTCTTGTTTGTAATATGAGTATCTAATTCTAGGATGAATTCAATGTTCTAGACGTGAAGCTTTGTTAGTTATACAAGTTTATTTGGAGTTTTAATCATAATCGATTGTCTTTACTATATCTAATGTTTATGGGTAATTATTAGATTGTTTGGGATGCATACTAGATTAATCTATTGATTATTCTATTGCCAGTAAAGATTTGTGATATACGTGTAATAATCGAACACCTCCTATACAAGTAGAGAACACAAGACCTTGCCTAGGGATTTTGTGGAGCAATTGCTTGTGAAGATAACACTAGTAAGCAGACCGAGCTTATATTTTTTGTGCTAGGATCAACCTAAATTCACAAACCCTAATGCATTCAATTCGGTTACACCTTGAGAGCTTATTCATGGTGGCTCATATGGATAGAATCTGGTGGTCGAGCGCTTCCGTATCCAGTGACACAAGGAGTTTTGGGGATAAAGAGTTTATTGCTATTCTACGGCTGGTGATGAATGATTATAACGAAATATAGATAAGTATACTAATTTAGTCAACGTTTGGTAACGAAGAAGGACTCCCTAATCATCTCTTTATTATTGTTTTTATCTTTTTAGTTAATTTAAATAACCAATCCCCCTTAGTTCTTTACTTTTATTCTAGTTTTGCTAGTATAAATAACCTATGGATTACACAGCTCTCTGTGGGAACGATCCTTACTACCGGTATATTACCTGTTAATTATTGGGAAATATCTTGAGTAATTTGTTGCACTTACAACACACATCAATTACATATGCCACAATACCTAGTTTTGTAGTTCAGGAAGGGAAACACACATGAAACATGCCCAAGAAGAAAAATGACCTAGGTTTTATTGGTTAAGGATTCTAAAGGCACAAAAGATCAAAAATAATATGTGCAATGATACTGAGTTTCTTCTAATGACGTTTTGTATACAGAAAACCTATTGAAAAATTTCTCCAAGCTCAAAAGTGTTAGTTTTCTTAACTTCCTTGTCCCCAATTTATCTGAGCTTCTTATGCCGGTGTCATTGTTCGGACCTAGGATAGCAAGTCGTTAGAAGAATTATTGATTAACGAAAACAAGATAGCTTGAAACATAAAGAAATCCAAAACCTAAGTTAGTCAACGCGGGTCAACGGTTTTTCCATGTACCAAACCCTAAGTTGGATAAAAGTTAGACCAAACACCAAAGTTGGACAAAAATTAAGTACTAAACGTCAATTAATCCTTTACTTATTTACTAAATTTAGGATTGCACTTAATAATTAGTTCATTTATCCAAACCAAAATAGGATTATTTGGATGATCTATTTGTCTTTGGCTTTGAATCTTTTCAAGTATTTAACATTCCAAAAGATAAACTTCATTTATATTTAGAAGGATGGTAAGTAGAAACACTTCACTTATCATTTACACCTTTAATACCTGGTTTACATGTCTTCTAATAATTGTTGGTGAAGTGACTTAACTACATTTTGAAACAAATTTCTCATTTTAGCAGTACCAATAGCTAAAGGATTATCAATATTTAACTTGATCCTTTCTTTATCTACCTTGTCATTGTTACTATGAACTTCAGTAGTATCTAAAGAGTGAATTTCACCATGTTCTGAACTATAACTATCACAATTGTCATCACTATCTTATAAGGATTGAAATTTATTAGTAGAATTATTTGATAAATGATAAGAACCAATTCCCTCAATAATAACAGAAAGATTGGAAGTCACTAAATCATTTTAAGAAATCAGAAAACATTAGCTTTGGATCCAGAAGAGTAAGTAATTTGTACAACATCAGAAACTTTCACCTCAAGATGAACTTCGTTAGCATTGTTTTTAACTTTTTTTTTATTCTTCATCATAATTTTGGTACCATCAGATTCAGATTGAAAAATACCTTTTCGAATAGATCTACGTTCAGAAACTAAATAACCAATTATTTTATAATGGCTGTAAAATTTTGGTCCCTTAGGAATTTCCAGATATTAATATAATATATCAAATATGGTCTCTTCCCAAATTTTATCAGGAATTGATTTAACATACTTGATTTCAACCAAAACACTAGCATGTTATCCTACCTCCTTAGTAAGAGTAAGATCACGAGCATTAACAGGTTTTCCCATTGCTTTTCCTAAGGATAAAACTATTTCCTCCTTCCAGTACCGTAACTAAGACCATGGAGATTAACCCACACCACATCAAAAGAATTCTTTTGATTCTCCGGTTTGAAATTTGGTTTCGAATCACGAATTCTCACAATTTGAGTTTCAACCATCCAATATTTACTTCTCCATGTAATTCTTATCACTATCATTATCTAATTTGATGATAAAGAAACCTTTCCCCGTTGAAATCAGTTGACATGATCATTTCAGTCTCCACTTATCACGCATACATGTTTCAGCATCGAAGAATTTGAATGAATTAGAGCGGAGTTATAGTGAATTTGAAGGAAAATAAATGGTGAAATTGTAGAATTCTTGAAAGAAAACAAAAATTTTGACAAATTTGAGTAAAATTGAGGAAATTGAAAATGTAATCCTTTTGAATCGAGACGATTGCATAAAATTGAATGATTACAGTCAAAATGTCATACTTCAATTGTACTAAATTGAAAGCAACTTGAAACTTTTGATAAACTTCGATCGAATTTAAACAAATTTGAATATAATAAAAGAAATTAAAAAATTCAATTTTGTTAAATTGATACGATGACATCAAATTGAATGATTATGATCAAAATCTAATACTTAATTTATAATAAACTAAAAGCAATTTCGAGATCTTTGATACATTGATGAAATTGAAAACAAATTTAAAATGGAGGAAACAAAAATCATTTTAAGACATTTTGCATCTCACCATATAGAAGGGCTTCCTTTCAATTGGTCTAATCATTATCGGTAGGGCGCCAAGTTTATACACAGGTGTACCCATGTAAAACATTCAAAAAATGTTCACCACCTGTTCCAGCCATGTTTGATGGAAAAAAAAAATCATCAAATAGTTATGGGTTATCATAAGATCGATAGTTGACATGATTGGCAGAACGTTTTGCAGCTCTCTGTATCCTTTGGATTTTGCAGACGACTTGAGTGGATGGTTATGTGTGTTAAGAAACACTGAACCCATCTGTCGCCGACAAGTAAACTGCACTACAAGATATAACTTCCGAGACCATTAAGAATAACCTGTTATATGCTGCCATTGTAATCAAAATAGTCTTACCTTAATCCGTATCGGTAAACCAGCGCGAAAACAGGATGCAAAGATAACTGTATTCTATGTGTAAAAACTGAAGTTTGATCAAAATTTTAAATACATTTCTTGAATTATAGGGAGCAAAGATAAGCGTTGTTAAACACATAAAGGGCATTGATTCAACAAACGTTAACCTAAATGCATCACAAACATAATATGGGACATCTAAACAAAAAGAGAAATGAACACACGGGGGCCCCAAGTTCATCATGACAAGACTCGTATGCCATACACAGCCCTAAATCCGTTGGGTTTGAGAATCTTGATATCAATGGCTTAAGTTGCAATTAGTTTAATCATATATGGGAATTTCAGTCGAAGATGCAAACTGATAAGATGACCATGACGTAGAGACAACAGAGAGTGAACCAGTGTTTTGCTGTACCGAAGAGATGTTACGCACAAAAATGGTTCTATTTAAGAGTCAAACGTCCTTTATTGCTTCTGTTCCAAATACAATATATTACCTGTGCTAAAAACCGAAGGTAAGAACTTCATTCACCAACTGTATCACAATAATTAACTAGTCTGTAATGACATACATGGAAAGCCGAGAACTCGCCATGGAAAGGATGTATATGTGAAGACGAATTCTGAATGAGCGCTTCCATTTTGTTCACTAAGTTTGTCAGAGGCAGTTTTCATCAGATGAATTACGTCGACGGCAGAGCAATTTCAGTTTTCAACTTTGAGTAAGCATCAGATGATAATTGCACGTATTGGCAGGGAATCAAGGGCCGAAGAGCAACTCCTTCAAAGATCTCAATGGTGAGTTAAACCCATAGACTTTGGTGTCTTTCCATAGACCTATTCCTGCACTTCCAAAAAAAGACAACTGTTTATAAATCTTTTAGCATCCTCAACAATTATAGTTTCTCTACATAAAACTGCAATGTAATCCCGTCATATATTTCATGGGTTATTTTGTATAAACACCTTACATTATACCAAAAGTTCGATAAATTGTCAAAAGAGGGTTTGTAAACAGTGAGAAATTTCCATTATCTTGTTAAGTTCTGAAGTAGTCGGAAGAGGTTAATGGTGGTGTGAGTCTAACCTTCTGGTCTTCATCTAAGATAAAGGCTAGGGAAAATCAGTTGAAGGAAAGAAGAAATACTAACTAGTGCACTCAGTTTTCTTTATTCAGATCATAGTTGTGACAATCAGATCTTTGTTGGCATAATAAATTGAGTTCTTATCCAAGCACTCTTGGGATTACTTTTATTTGTCTAAGTTCATTGTGTTGTTGTCAAAGAGTCACATAGAGATTTGTAAAGTCCATCCTATCTTTATGATTTGTCAAAATGTCTCTTTGTATTTTGTGATCTCCTATCTATAAAAGGGAGTATCATGTAGTTCATTTTCATCAAGCAAAAAAAGAAAACAAAACAAAGCAATACAGGAGAAGAGCAAAGCTCTCAAAGCTCAAGTTATCAAAATATTTTTTTCTTTCCAAATAGATCCTAGGCCTTCAAATTGGTATCAGAGCCTCGTTTAAAATGTCCAACAATCCAGTTTCTCTTATGCCTCGTTTCAATGGAGAAAAATTCGATTATTGGAGCAACTTAATGAAGCTATGTCTTGAATCTCAAGATCTTTGGAGTATCGTTCAAGATGGTGTTGAAACACCAAGAGATGAAGAAGATGATGTTGAAACACCAAGAGATGAAACTCAATTGACCGATGCACAAAAGAAGACTTTGAAAAAAGAGAGACAAAAAGATAGCAAAGCTCTCTTCCAAATCTATCAAGCAATCGAAGTTCCGATCTATGAAAGACTAACCAAGGCAAGTAGTTCGAAGGAAGCGTGGAAGATTCTTCAAACTACTTACTCCGGAAAAGATCAAGTGAAGAAGGTTCGTTTGCAATCCTTACGAGCCGAGTTCGAAAAATTGGAGATGACAGAAAGCGAGAAGATTGTCGAATATTTTACAAGAATCACTTCTCTTGTAAATCAAATGGCAATAAATGGCGAAATCATGGAAGCTCAAAGAGTTGTCGAGAAAATCATGCGAAGTCTACCCGAGAAGTTCGATCATGTTGTTGTGGCTATTGAAGAGTCACAAGACTACTCTTCGATGACATTGGAGAATTTACAAGGAAGATTGGAAGCACACGAAGCAAGAATACTCAAAAGGAGTCCTAAAATTTCTTCTTCCGATCAAGCATTAAAATCCTCAACTTCGGGAGGCCGTGGTCGTGGACGAGGTAGAGGTCATGGACAAACGAGAGGCGGAAAAACTTGGTCCAACAATCATGGTCAAGCCAATTCAAATGAGGAGGCGAAGGAAGAGGAGAAATCCGTCCAAAATAATTTTCAAAGAGGGCGTGGTCGAGGTCATACTACTTACAAAGGTAAAAAACCTTACATTGAGTGTCACTATTGTCACAAACCGGGACACAAATCCCATGACTGTTGGGAGAAGTACCCTGAAAAGAAACAAGAAGTCGGCTATGTGCATAAAGCCGAAAATTCAGAAACTTTACTAATTGCTTCCAATGGAGATTTTGGAAACACTTGGTACTTGGATAGTGGTGCTAGCAAACACATGACGGGAAACAAAAATTTATTTTCAAATCTTGTTGAAGCTAACCATGGGCAGGTTACAATTGGAGATGCGAAGTCTTACAAAATCGAAGGTGTTGGAGAAATTTCCTTCAAGATAAAAGCCGGAAAAGCCGAGAAAATGTCCGATGTGTTCTACGTGCCGGGATTGAAAAGCAACTTGCTAAGTGTTGGTTACTTGTTGAAGAAAGGATTGATATCCGTTTCGTGGACAACACTTGCATTATGAAGAAAAATAATCAACCCGTTGCAAATATCAGTTTGAGTTCTAATAATTTATTTCCACTCAAACTTGATATTTTGAATGTTTCTTGTTTCTTAACTGCAAAAGAGGATGTTTCAAAGTTGTGGCATGACAGATTTGGGCACCTCAATTTTCAAAGCCTAAAGGAGTTGGCAAACAAAGCAATTGTCCAAGGACTGCCGAATATCAATGCAATTGGCGAAGTTTGTGAAGAATGTCAATTGGGAAAGCAACACCGAGAGTCGTTTCCTTCCAAATCGAATTGGAAGACAAAGTCACCTCTGGAGCTCGTTCATACCGACCTTTGCGGACCTTTCCGAGTTCCATCTCTTGGAGGTAATCGATATTTCTTATTGTTTATCGATGATTTCACAAGAAAAGTTTGGGTGTATTTTGTGAAAGAAAAATCCGAAGCTTTCTCTTGCTTCAAAGATTTCAAGTCTCGTGTCGAGAAATTTTCTGATTCTCAAATCAAGAATTTGAGAAGTGATCGAGGTGGAGAATACTTATCTTCTTTATTTGAAGATTTTTGTCGAGTCCATGGGATTAGACACGAATTGACGGCGCGGTATACACCTCAACAAAATGGAATTGCCGAACGGAAAAATCGGACGATCATGGACATGGTTCGGTGCATGCTAAAGAAGAAAAATATGCCATCTGATTTTTGGGCCGAAGCAGTCTCTTGTGCCGTTTATTTGATCAACCGGTCACTGACAAAGAGCTTGGAGGGTATTACACCAAATGAGGCGTGGTATGGTAAGAAACCAAATGTGGTACATCTTAAAACATTTGGTTGTCTTTCATACTCACATATTCCGGATGCTGCAAGAACCAAGCTTGATGATAAATCTGAAAAATGTGTTTTCATTGGCTATAATGAGAGGACAAAAGCTTACAAGCTTTACAATCCTCGAACAAAGAAAATTGTGATAAGCAGAGATGTTGTTTTTGATGAAAAATCCTCTTATGATTTTTCGAAAATGTCAGATTCACTAACATGGCAGGTTTTACTTGATGATGAAGAAGATGAATCAAAATCAGAGGAGGCCAATGATGGTGAAAATGACGAATCCCCAGAAAATTCACCATCACCACCACCAACAAAGACAAGGAGCTTGACAGAACTTTATGATGTGACGGAAGAGATAGACGAGCCAAATCAAATCTTCTTTGCATTCTTTGCAGGAGAAGACCAAATTTCTTATGAGGAAGCCTCAAAAGAAGAAAAATGGAATCAAGCTATGAAAGAGGAGATCAATGCCATTGAGAAGAATGGTACGTGGGAGCTTACACTTTTGCCTTCACACAAATCTTCTATTGGTGTGAAATGGGTGTACAAAACAAAGACCAACCTTGATGGTTCCGTAAACAAATACAAGGCGAGGCTTGTTGCTAAAGGATACAAGCAAAAAGAAGGTGAAGACTTCAATGGAGTATTTGCTCCGGTTTCAAGACTTGAAACAATCCACCTAATCATTTCTCTTGCTGCTCAAAGAGGATGGAAATTGTACCAAATGGACGTCAAGTCGGATTTCTTGAATGGTTTTCTTCAAGAAGAAATTTATCTTGAACAACCACCCGGATTCGTGAAGAAAGGCGAGGAAGAAAAGGTGTACAAACTCAAGAAAGCTCTCTACGGCTTGAAGCAATCACCCCGTGCATGGTATGATCGAATCAATAAATATTTTCTGAATTATGGTTTCGAGCGTTGTCCTTTTGAGCACACTCTTTATATCAAAAGAAATTCGAATGGAGGTTTTATGGTGGTGAGTCTTTATGTTGATGATCTTATCTTCACGGGTGATGATCTTAAGATGTTAGAACATTTCAAAGCTTCTATGAAGAAGGAGTTTGAAATGACTGATTTGGGAGAGTTGCACCATTTCCTTGGCATAAATGTGCAACAAACGAAAGGAGGAATTTTTATTTCTCAAGAAAAATATGCAGCCGAGATTCTTAAAAAATTCAGAATGGAGAACTCAAATCCTGTTACAACCCCTTGCATTACAGGATTAAAGTTGAGCAAAGAAGGAGAAGGAAAGTTGGTGAATAAAACTATGTTTCGAAGCTTGATTGGAAACTTGATGTATCTCACCGCCACTCGTCCGGACATCATGTTTGCTGTTAGTTTGATCAGCAGGTTTTTTGGAAAAGCCATATTCAAATCATTTGGAGGCGGCAAAAAGAATCCTTCGATATATAAAAGGAACCATTGACTATGGTGTCTTTTATGAGAAAAATATTCCTGTCAAGCTTGTTGGTTTTACAGATAGTGATCATGGAGGAAGTGTTGATGATTCAAGAAGTACTTCCGGATATGTTTTTAATCTCGGAAGTGGAGCAATTTGTTGGAGTTCAAAGAAGCAACCAATCGTATCTCTTTCTACTGCTGAAGCAGAGTATATTGCAGGTTCCTTCGCCGGATGTCAAACGATTTGGTTGAGAGGAATTCTTGAAAGTATGAATTTCAAGCAAAGTGGTCCTACAACACTCTTTTGTGATAATAAATCGGCTATTTCAATCTCAAAAGATCCAGTTCTTCATGGGCGAACAAAGCACATTCGTCTTCGTTTCCATTTCTTAAGGGAGCTTGTTCATGAAAAAGAACTCAATCTTGAGTATTGCAAAAGTGAAGAGCAACTTGCGGATATCTTCACAAAGCCACTTGGAGGTCCCGTATTTTCAAAGAATGTTGAAGCATTGGGAGTCAAGAGCAAACTCAATTTACGGGAGGCAATGTTGGCATAATAAATTGAGTTCTTATCCAAGCACTCTTGGGATTACTTTTATTTGTCTAAGTTCATTGTGTTGTTGTCAAAGAGTCACATAGAGATTTGTAAAGTCCATCCTATCTTTATGATTTGTCAAAATGTCTCTTTGTATTTTGTGATCTCCTATCTATAAAAGGGAGTATCATGTAGTTCATTTTCATCAAGCAAAAAAAGAAAACAAAACAAAGCAATACAGGAGAAGAGCAAAGCTCTCAAAGCTCAAGTTATCAAAATATTTTTTTCTTTCCAAATAGATCCTAGGCCTTCAATCTTCACTGGGAGACGGCGATTAAAACATAAACCTAAAGATGTCAAATTTCGAGAATACTTCTGATACACTGAAGCCTTCCGGAAAATAAGAACAGTATAATTTCATAAAACGGATTGCAACATAAAATGACAGAGTTATAACCTATCCAAGTGTATAACCCAAGTGTTGCAGCCATGAAAAATTCCTTGCTAATACTGTTGAAGCTGGAGAAAATAAAGTAGGTTTAGATTCCAAAATTACACCTAACCTAACATATATCATGTTATGAAGAATGTGTGCAGGTGTCATCTTGATAAGATGAAGATCTTACCAGTACATACACACAAATCCCCCAATCATGCAGAACCGATGCCCAGGATGAACCTGTGAACCTGTAAAACATGAGACAACATATAAATAACCCTACTGAACAAGAATAGCATAGCACTATGGCACGTTATGAATGAAAGATTCAAATCAAAATCTCCCGACGCAAAATTTTCGTTTTGTATTAAGCATTCGAACAAGATTATGTTATTAAGCCGTCACTTCAGTTCTACATGTGACAAATCAATGCTTTTATTTTTCCCACTATCTGAGGCCCAGCATTATGCCGAAAGTGTATACAACCATGTTGTCTGGAATTCAGGGGGAAAACTGCCCCCATGATTCACATCCATTTTAATGGATTACTCGAAACTCTATATATTATTTGCAATGTTAAATGTAGGAGAAAGAGGATGATGTTTAAAATAGAAAGTATTTACCACATGAGATCCCGAATAAAAAGTGCACGTGGGATCATAAGACCATTTCCAATCATGGCAAGCAACATTGAGATAGCAGATAAACCTTTGATGTTCTCAGGGTTGAGATAACTTGTCCACTGAATAAAAATCCAAGTTAAAAGAGCAATTTCTCTATCATGAATGAAGTCTGATACTTCAAAGACGGTTGTGTGTTAGCCTTTTTCCCATATGGACTAAAATAAGGGGAAAAATAATATGTGATCCATTAGCCCCATTAGCCCCCACTACTCTCTCCCACCTTTAGGAAAACCACCCATTATATATTTATCCGCAACTACTCTATGATGGCTAGGGTTAGTTTTACAGAGGATAGAAAAACAGAACAGAAAGGTCACCAAAACCATTCTCAATTCTGCATACACCATCTACTATTGGGAAGGAGGATTTGGCACCGAAGTTCATAACAACCAAAGTTAGGGCAAACTTAAGGATTCAAGATCAATGGCTGGAGGTATTTATAATCCCTTTCTTTTGCTTCCGCTTTAATTTGTATGTTCTTATATTGTGATTAGAACATGCATCTAGGTTTTTTATAACATTTGGTATCAGAGCCATAATTAACCTCTGCCTTGATTGAGTAATTGAGGTTCTTTGAGTTTGGATAAATTGATTCATGAATCTGTGATTTCTCATGGGGTTGTGTGAAGGGAAGTTAAAACTTAATTCAACTGTCAAGATAAAAGTCTGTTGTGCATCAAAAACCCATGCAAATTAAAGATACAACTATGGCTTGCAGAAACTGACCCCAACTGAAACTTCCTATAAATCGTTTGATTGTCTCGTCTGTGGTTCCAATGTGTTTTTCGAGAAGGGGATGAGTTTGAGAATCATCCGAGTTGGGAAGATTTGATAGATCGGCCATGACTGCGTATATGAATTGGTGCCTTAATTAGAAATAGCTATACCTATACTGCTTAAAAGAGAGTACCGCCTTAAATAAATGGTTGTATGTATGCAATACTACTGTACTAGCTACTTACAGGTTTGGGATATTTTTTCACATCACATCTATACCTATTGAATGGAACCGTCTATAAACACCATGAGCATGTTTCAACTGTACCTAGTCTAGACATATTTCAACCTATAGGTACAGGAAATTTCACTACTGTACTAGCTACTTACATGTTTAGACATATTCTTTCTGTTTGGATTTGATAAGTCAAATTGTCTAAACATTAGTACATAGTCTATAATCTGGCACTATGATTGCTTATTAATTGGTGTGCTCTGTCACAGCTTTACAAGTCTAAGCAACTTAGGTACCACAAGTATTGATTTATCAATAATCATTAGTGCACTTCGTTTTAGCTAGTGATTTAAATGTCTGCTAATGCTGAAATGCACTGACTTGTTCTTAGTATAGAACTTCCTACATGATATGCAGAAGTGTCGAGCAAACAATAGTTTTCTTTACCTCTACAGTAATAGACGAAAAGGTTTTGCAGATCTGATCATGGAAGGTGGTTTTGGTTATATAATCCCGAATCTGAATACGGATCTCAGCATGTTTTCCCTTATTATTATTACACAAATATTATTACATTTTGGTAATATGCATAACATGTTGATCATGAAGTTGATTGCTAACATATAAATGAAATATATGTTTAATGTGTGAATGGTTTTGCTTTTGTTTCTAAGTAGTGAGTCCACTCCTTCAACCGTAGATTCAGTTTTTTTTGTCTAATTTGGACTTGAGGTCTAGCTATTTCCGAGTACTTTTATGTACTTAACATTTATTTTGGTGACAATTTTATTTGTTTTAATGTGCACTGTGCAATTAGCGAAAGGTCATATTCATGTCTATAATTTAGATTAAGGCCATCAAACCGAACATCAACCTTTTTGTAATTTGGGTCAATAAAACCCAACAGGAGTGATGCATCGTAAGTAGATCAACTAGATGGTATCTTAGCCTTTGCACACTGCCTGGTCACCTCTCAAGATGGGGTTTTTGAGGAGAGACGCATTAAGTGGGCTTAACATATGTTTCTCAGTAGGCTCTAGTATGCAAACAAATATAGTGTTAAAGAATATGTTAATCATATTAATCTTGTTCTAAAATATTTGTTGTATTATTTTGTTGATATGTTCAATGGTTGTAAAATGATTAATTATATATATATATATATATATATATATATATATATATATTATAACCATTAGGATTGTACATAAACAAAGAATTATGTCGAGTGATTTAATAATTTTAGTAATTAGAGAGTAGCCACAGCATCTCTAGTTATTTAAATTTTTCTTAAGAAATCACATGTGGAAACTAGACATAAATTTGTAATTAATCATACGTAATATGATGAAATATGCCCACAGGAAATTTTATTATATTTGTATGATTAATTGGGGTGAAATATTAAATTATGTTCCTTAATCTACCCATAGGAATTAAGGAATGAATATGGTTTAATAGTTTCATCATGTAGTTATGAATCTAATTTGAGTAGGACTTTAGCCCACAGACAAGTTTTATGTCACTAGATTCATATTTTTTATACATGACTTGCATTGGTAAATCATGATTAAGTTTAAGTCTCAAATTTTTGTTTATAAGCATGATATATTTTTCTTTGCAGCAATTTTAACTGGAAACATTTCTGATGTCAATTGTGACATTCCTGAATTAAAGGGTGATAACTATAAGGTGTGGAAAGAAAGAGTGTTTTTACAATTGGGGTGGATGGATATCGACTATGCTATTCGGAAAGACGAAACCACCTAGCATAACTGAGACTAGTACTCTAGATGCAGTTGATCTTTATGAAAAATGGGATCGATCTAATCGTCTCTCAGTTATGTTCAGAAAGACCAAAATTTGTGCTAGTATTCGGGGTTCTGTCGATAAGCATACTAAGGTTAAAGATCCCCTTAAAGCCATTGATGAGCAATTTGTAAGTTCTGACAAAGCTCTTGCTAGCACCTTAATTATGAAGTTTTCATCCATGAGGCACAATGGTTTTAAGAATGTGCGTGATTATATCATGAGCATGAGGGCTATTGCGGCCCAACTTAAGGATTTGGAAGTTACCATGTCTGATTCTTTCCTAGTTCATTTCATTTTGTGCTCTCTTCCTCCACAATATGGCCCCTTTAAGATATCTTATAACACACATAAGGATAAATGGTCAATTAATGAACTTATGACCATGTGTGTTCAAGAGGAGGGGAGATTGAGGATGGAAGAGGGCGAAAAGGTGAACCTTACTATTGCTTCTTCTTCAAAGAAGAAAAGGGATCACAATAAGGAAAGAGGAAAGTTTTCAGTTAACCAAGGCATAAAGAAGGAGTCTCAGTGTTTCTTTTGTAAAAAGAAGGGAAACATGAAGAAGGACTGCATTAAGTTTAAGACTTGGCTTGAGAAGAAAGGTAATTTTCTAGCGTTTTGTTTATGAATTTAATATGGTTAATATTAATCATAATACATGGTGGATTGACTTTGGTACTACAATCCATGTTTCGAATACCTTGCAGGGTATGACAAACCTAAGTAAACCAACGAGAAGTGAACATTACATCTATTCAGGCAGTCAGATGAG
>JAJJMC010012594.1:2906212-2927995 GCA_023531435.1 Papaver californicum
AAGATGATTGGTTCAGTTGGACCAATACCTAGGAATGACATTGAAAGGGGAACAAATGAAAAATGTTCCATATGCTTCAACTCTTGGTAGCATTATGTATGCTCAGGTCTATACTAGACCCGACATTTCACATGCCGTTGGAGTATTAGGAAGACATCAGAGTAACCCAGGAATCGATCACTGTAAGGTTGCGAAGAAAGTATTGAGATACCTTAAGGGTACTAAGGATAACATGCTTATATATAAACGAACAAATAGTCTTGAAGTAGTAGACTAAGTTCGTTTTTTTTTTCTTGTTTTGAGACTGCCTCACATGGTGTATGGCTGAAAGGCTTCATATCTGGGCTAAGAGTTGTTGGTCTATTAGCTGAACATTAAGAATGTATTGTAACAATTCAGTTGCTGTTTTATGGCTAATGATAATAATAATGAAAGTCGAAGTAAATACATCGACATTAAGTATCTAGCCGTAAAAGAACATGTACAAGAAAAGAGTGATCATTGAACACATTAACACTGAATTGATGATTGATGATCCCTTGACTAAAGGCATGCATACTAAAGAATCCAAGGATCATGTAGTAAGGACGAGACTTGGTCCTATAATGTAGTACATTCTTTATGGTTTTCTGAAGCTTTTATTTTAGTTGGATTATTTCTCATTTGGAATTTATGTACGTACTTACTTCAGTTATTTTGTTGAGAAATGTCATTACAGTTAGACCTGGAGTAAACATATGGTTTATTCGTTAAGTTAAGTATGAGTGGTGAAAGACTAAGTATATTGTGATACATGGAAGAACAATTCTTGCTCTAAAGAGGATTAATCGCTATGATCCGTATATGGAGTCTTTCGTGAAATGGATCAAGTGGGAGAATGTTAGCCTTTTTCCCATATGGGCTAAAATAAGGGGAAAAATGATATGTGATCCATTAGCCCCATTAGCCCCCACTACTCTCTCCCACCTTTAGGAAAACCACCCATTATATATTTATCCGCAACTACTCTATGATGGCTAGGGTTAGTTTTACAGAGGATAGAAAAACAGAACAGAAAGGTCACCAAAACCATTCTCAATTCTGCATACACCATCTACTATTGAGAAGGAGGGTTTGGCACCGAAGTTCACAACAACCAAAGTTAGGGCAAACTCAAGGATTCAAGATCAATGGCTGGAGGTATTTATAATCCCTTTCTTTTGCTTCCGCTTTAATTTGTATGTTCTTATATTGTGATTAGAACATGCATCTAGGTTTTTTATAACATTGTGATTATACAATACCATCTGAGCTATTGGCATCCACATGAAGAGAAGAGTTGCGGGCCATCCAGATAGTGACCCAATGATTTTCACGTTTTTCTCTGAAAGCATCCCTGTCCGTGCCTGCAATTCTTAGTGCTACAACATTAATAGTAATAACTCACATTGTAGAATGACCTAAGGTCTCTTACTATAGATTTAATAAAAATAAGGAGTTTCTTAAATAAAAGTTACATTGCAGAGAGACTATCTCACTCAGAAAGCTATGTGCCATTAGATACAACATCGGCACAGTCAAAACCAATTCAGACTGTGTCCTTGTACAAAAAATGGTTTTGCGAAATTGGCTACAAGAGCAGCTTGGTGAATATGATAAACACTTCCATTAGTTCAAGAGTATAAACAACGGCTTACAGTAATGTATAACTAGCTTTATATGTGGCAGGAAAAATTAGCTGGCGCAGTATGACACTACTACATACTAGTCTAATGCAAGAGCAGATGGTTCAATTCTACGCACATATACAAATCTTATGTACTACTACTGACTCATTTCATTAGGGCACAGGACTGTCAGAATGAAATCTACTTCTACAATAGAAACATAGGGTCCATGAATGGTTGAAGTGAAGGGAAGGTTAATTGGTTAGTTCATGTTATATAAGAACTGCAGATGTCAGAACACCATATCTAATGAGTCGCATTTTTTGGATTGCTGCACTGATAAATGGCTGTACTTTCGGACAAAATCTTTAGTGATGCAACTTCCAATTGTAAGCAAAACTTCTGTAATTGAAGTATAAAACCAAAGCCATATGTATCTTTATACAACTAGTCCATCTTCATTCAATATTTATCCCAAAGTAGGATCAAGTATCAACTATCAGATAAAAATCAATTCAGTAGAGACATCTCTGATCCAGAATACATGATACACAATAGAACAAAAGACGCAAGGTTTAAATCGAAAACAAACTTACCATAATGACAGCAGTAATTGCCATAACAAAAGCGATAGACCCAGGAAAAATACTGTTTGGAATGTAAGGAACAAAAGTCGACCACAGAACCTAAAATTCACATGAGAGAACATCAACCAAATGTTTACTGTTAAAAATATTTCCTAAAAGCAATTATAAAACTGGACAAAAGGAGGTATACTGTAATTACTTGAGGAAGAACAGAGAGTCCACCAGCTGTGGTTAAATCTTCCCAAAACCGCCAAATTCCAGGATGAAGCCAATTAAAATAATTCATAAAATTCAAACTCAAACCCGCTGCAACAACAGCTGAAGTCATTATAAAAAAAGGCCAAGGCATAGATCCAGCCATGGCAAGCTGCACAATTACTACATATGTTGAGATAACTCCTAATGTTTGAACCACAATAGCTTCTGTCTCTTTCTTCTTGGAAACATACGAAAGTAAAGAAACATTTCCCAGCAAACCAGTTAACATTCCCTAAAAAAAAATACCAGGTTTCACCCATTTTGAGAACTAAAACACTTCAATTACATGAAAAAAGGAGAAAAAAAAAAGAGAAAGAGAAATAGTACCAGCCAAGGAACAGCAGAAAGTGCAGAATAGTTCCCAGCAATGAGATTTTGAGAATTGAGAATGATCTGAGGTAACTGAAGTAACAAAAATGGGAGGTTTGAAGCACCAGCAAAATTGCTGTTAATGAATCCCATTCTCCAAATTCCTGAGAATTTTTAATCTTTTCAGAACCCTAACAAAAAAAACCCACGTGAAAAACCACAATTTCTTTCTCATGATAGACTCAATAAAGCCGAAATCTAAGCTATGATATTTTACAAGAAAAATCAGCAAAAGTATCATTTTACGTGATAAACTTGCATTGTGAGATATTGTTTGGTAAATTACCTGGTTAGAAATGAAAGGAGTGTCAGAATCTAGGGAATAATTTCGTTTCAACCTTTGATTATGAGATGGATTGTAGAGATATAAATTGAGTTTAGAGACAGAAGAAGGATATGTAGGTTTTAATGAAATATTCAAAGAAGAAGATGATGATGATGTGATGAATGAGGGGCAATTAGTAAAGAGACGATTACTAGGGTTTAATGGTGCCCTAGCTAATAACGGCAGTAGAGAGCCCCCCATTGTTGGAAAGAGGGAGAGAGTGAAGTGAGAAGTGGAGATAAAAAATTGGAAACGGAGGTGATTAGTGTTGGCAGAGGAAACTGAACAAAATAGTACTACAGCATGATGATTTGGAGAAGTGTCAGAAAAACTAATCATTAGACGACACGTGGCCATATGATTATGTGCTGTTGGCGTTGGGTACCCATGGGAAGTGATTTCCACCTTAGTAATTATGAACTTCCGAATGGGAATATGGATCCCTGATAAAACAAAATAAAGATATTTAAAAATAAAATGAACAATAAATTTTTAGTCTTTGTATTTTTAATTAATTTATATTTATATTTTAATTATTTTATCTATTATTATTTTATTTATTTTAATTTTTATTATATTTTATTTTTTCTTCTAAAAAGTTTAAAGTCAGCATGATAAAATAAAAAAATATAATGCCGATTCAGACAGTCGACATTGAAATTGATGAACACTATGCCAATTGTTGTGAACTATCTTTTTTTAGTCGGTATGACTGGAAATTTTCGATAATGTCAATTATTGTAATCTTTATTCCAGAAACTAAGATTTATCAATCAATATTTATTTTTTTGAAGCATGCAATATATTAAAAGGGGCTAAAGAGTGATTACACATAGGTAAATGGTAATCATTAAGTCATTTAAAACAATATGATTAAAAAAAGATGGGATTGCCTGGTCCCAAATTTTTGTTGCTAGATCGCCTGTCTGGTTGCCTTCAAATGCATGGTTAGCAAGTCCATATGTTGTTTGGTTTCCTCCCCTGTGGTTACGCTGGACAGTGCAGTGAGGTATTTGGCAAAGTCTTTGCTTTATCTTCGCAATCATACCCGAGATATACCAAGGTGGTGGCTAAGAATCTTAATAGGTTTTCTAAATCCGTCTCGGAGATTACTTTTAGCCAACCTCTTTCAAATGCGGTTCTTGAAGCCAGTAGCATGGCCCAAGTTTCTGAGTTTCTGCTGATAATGCAGTTGTGAATGAATCGGCGTTGTTTATGCAATGAATACCATGGCGACTGTAAATAAAAGTCGGCATGGTGTTTGTCTGTTTCAATATCCATTGTCACGACTCTGAGTTTAAGAAAAAACATATATTTAAGATTTAAAAAAATAAATAATAAATAAATAAAACTTTAAAATAATAAAACAATAATAAAAATAAAAATAAAAATAAAAATAAAAATAAAAATAAGAAAAAAATTAAATAAATAAAATATAAAAAGTATAACTTTCGTTTTATAGTTTTAGGACACCCCTTATCAGTTTTTTTAGGTTGGTATAATCCTAAGTATCCTGAAATTTATAGGGGTATTCCCTATTTAAAGGTTCGTAATTATAGGTGTTGTCCAAATTAACCTCAAGATCTTTAATTTCAGGCCTTAGGCTAGTTTTATGGATTTTCATAATCTTAGCTGGCATAAAAAAAAGATATGGCGAAAGATCGAGGTTCGTAAAGGGATTTTTCACTTTACTTGAATCCCTTCTTAAATCACATCTCTGAATATAGAATAGTGCATTAGAAACATGAAAAATGTGAAAAAGCTTATACGTTATCAAAAAAATAATATAGTATAAATATTACTATGTGTTTTCAGTTATACGTTAACATGTGTTAAATATGGTCCTATTTTACTATTTTATCGGAATTAAATTTTAAAAGTTTTAAATGCATAAAGATTATGTTTTTCAAAGAAAAAATGTAAAACTCCACGAGAGCCTTAGTATTTCTTGTTGTTAGCTTTATTTCTCGAGTTATGTAGTCGTATATAAAATTTGGATGTCGAAATAATAGATATCATTTCAACATTTTTTATTGAATCTTACATTACACATATAACATAACCTTGCTTAACGGATCTCGTGTTCATGAGATTGAATTATTTTGAATCTTGATTAATATGAAACAAACCAGTGCACGTGCTGCCAAAAACACAATGCTTATGTAAGAAGGAGTAAATTTTACATTTTGTCCATCAAGTGATGTTGTTTTATGGGAGAAATGTTGATATGACCCATTTTATTGTCTTCATTTTAAATATGATTCTGTTTTTTAAACTATTACAAACATGATTTCATATTTTTTTTTGTTATAAATATGACCCTGTTTTCTGTAGGGAGTGTTTGGATACAACCTCAAATAGTAATTTTTTTTGACTAAATTAAATTTAGATCTTATATATTTTAATTTAATAGAAAATATCAATTTGATCTATTAAAAATAAACCCACGTCATAATTAATCAAAACTTAATGGGGTGTTTGGTAAAATTATCATTATCATTTATGATTATAGATAATCATAAATTGAAAAATGATTATGATACTAATCATTATTATAATAAATTTTAACAAACAACTTTTTGGGATAATTGATTATCTAATACTCTCAAAGAGGAGAGAAAAGAATGATGATCTAAGAATTTTTTTTAGTCCACTATTCTTTTTTTATCTCTCTCTTGATAGTTTAGAGAAAATAAGGAAAAAAATCTAATTCATTTTTGTTAAGAAAAATAATTGATTATGATAATTTTTATAAATGACTTTTTTCTACTTATGAAAATAATGAGTTTTTTCAATTATGATTAAAATAATCAGTTTTATTATAAATTTTAACAAAGACCTATATAATGGATTATGGGCTGGATAATTGATTATGAGCTCATAATCCATTATAATAATGGTTACCAAACAACCCCAATAAGAATTGAATCACAATAACCAAATTTTCAGTTTCTGGAACAGAACATCAACAACAACAACAATAACAAAAAATACCATTTTTTAAGTGGGGTGTGCATGTAAGATGAAATTGAAGAAAACCCATTACATAAAATTGATTAATACTTAATAAGGTATAATAAGATCTTAATTTAATTTGGTCAAAAAATTTATTGTTTGAGGTTGTATCCAAACACTCCTTATAAAAAATGGAGTCATATTTGTAATAAAAAAAAAAAACGGGGTCATAATTGTAATAGTTAAAAAAACGGGGTCATATTTGAAATGTAGGTAGTAAAATGGGGTCATATAAGCATAATCCTCTTGTTTTATATTTGGAACTTCATTAAGGGTAAACCCATAACGATTTGGAGTCATAACATAATCTAGAATCCCACGTTTGTAACTGGCTCACTTTTAAGGGTACGCATCACGTGATCAGTCCCAGAACTAGAAGTCTTTGGTGAGGAATTAGGAACGACGTAAAATCTATAAGTTTTTAGAGAGTTACATAACTGAAGATGAATTCTCCGATGATCAAAAACTGAAACTAGTAACATCAACGACAAGAGATTTTTATATGTTAAATCACAGTGGAATGTTTTTTTTTTTGAACATTTAACTGGCATTGGGCTCCTGCTTTATACGAGATCAGATTGGTCGTCCCATCTATGTGCATAAGAGCTTCCACAGTCATGAGTGGACTAAAGAGTAAAACCAAAAACTAGAAACCAAATTTTTTTGATTATACTCCGCGTGAAACACAACGGTGGGAGACTAAATTTTGATCAGGCGGAAACAAAATTTACGTTTAGTGTTAGACGCATATATAAGGTTACGTTTGTTGGATGGATATTGGGTGGGCGTATGCATAGTGAAACGCTTGGTTGGGGCGGACACTGAATGAACGCTCGGTGGGTGACGTAGCCTAGAACAACGCCTGATGGGTAGATGCATGCATAAAGTCACGCCCAAGTGACAGACGTATGTTTAGATGAACGCCTATTGGGGCGTTACATTATGGATACGCTCGTCTTTTAGGCGTAAGTTTAGTTAACGCCTAGTTAAATGTTTGTCTCATTTGTCTCGTGCAGAGTAAGCGTGTGCAGGTTTCGGTGGGCGTTCACTTAGGCTAACGCCCGTGTTATGGAGCTGTAACCTATACTAACGCCTGGAGAGAAAAATTGGACCTCGCGGTAAGAAATTAGGTAAGAATAATAAATGCCAAACGGTTTTAACTTCTCTTCATATTCTCTGTTCGATATCCCTATAATCTTCATGTATTCCCAATCTATATTAATGGCATGGGCTTCTTCCAAATTTACTGTTTTAAACCAAAAACCAGCTCGGCAGATGTGTCTTCCACCAATGGAGATGAAAATGTTCTTGGAAGTATTGTACTTTGTTGAACGAAATCCGGAGAACAAGATCACTGGAAAAGGATGAAGCTTTATTAGGTTGGTATTTTTTTTTCTCTCCGTGATAAATTTCATTTGATTCTGTAAGTTCTCTATTTGTATCACTTGGGTTTGTTGGTAATTCTGGGGTTTTGTTTAAATCTTTTTCTCGTGGGTTTATCTTGGTTGAAATTTGGGGTTTAGGTTTTATGTTGGAGCTGAATCAACTGCTGAAGTTCTTAAAATGAAAAAGTGGAGGGATGAAGAATAAACAAACGTCATTGAATACGTTTATTAAGTTTTTTAGCTATAATATCTGTTTTTGGGACTTAGAATTGCATGAGAGGATGGAAGCAATTGGTGATTTCATTCAACTACGTCCGCCGATGTTTTATGTTTACAAGAGGTTACACAAAATGTACCAGATTTTCCAACAGTCCACCTGGTGGTGGAAAACATATCAATGTTTGGTTGCATACAATTTCGAGAATGTCAAACCTTATTTCTGTATGCAGGTAATATTTGATGTTGGGGAGGAGTTATGTTTGACTGAGATTGAAGTTGGCGGTGAAAGGAGCAAGCAATTGGTCAATTGGTCATTGCTACTATCCATCTCGAAAGCCCTTGTCCTGCCCCACCAAGAGACGGTCATGTACACCACCGCCCCACACACACAGACGTAAAATTGGTGAACGCTCATACAGAGGCGTAAAATTGGTGAGCGCATATAACAGGCGTACGTTTAGTTAACGCCTACGTCGGGCGTAAGTTTCGTTAACGTTGCGCACGTGAAGTGTGCGTCCAATAGGGCGTGCGCTTATGTGAACGCCTACACAGGCGTGATTTTGAGTTGCGTCTGATTCATGAGACGCACTGCTACCTTCATGCCTGGCAGGAGGTGCACGCAAACTTCACGCCTGACACGAAACACACTGCTACCTTCACGCTCCACCAAATTCAATTTTGGTCCAGTTTTCGGATCATTTTTTATCCCAAAAAATAAAAAGTCTGGACTATAGCCCAAATATAATTCCCCCACTGTGATTAGTTTTAATCCGACCAAAAAGTATATTTAAATTTGGTCCAAGTTTTATTCTCCCTGATGCTTTATGACATCTTTTCAATGCTCAAGCTCAAGCTCAAGCTCAAGCTCAAGGAAGGACTATCTCGTTTGAAGGGCTATGTATGATGTTATATCTCAGTTGAAGGTGTAAAAACTTTATTTGGCATCAACTGCAGATAGGGCAACATCAAATCCAGCTGGTACCACCAATAAATGACATCTACTACCTTATATGGATTCAACACTCATAACTAAAAATAAAGATAAAAAACAGATCAAGTGGGAGCAGATAATTCTCAATTAAATACACCCATGAAAGTAGAAACCTTTCGAAACATACAACATGACATACCTTTTTTATGGATCAGCAAACAATTTTTTAAAAAGGTATTACATATGATCGGGGTCCTGAAACCTACCTAAGTTTGTACAAACTTTCTAATCTTTCGTAAATTATCTTATTAGAAGAGAAATACCTATACACCAAATAAAAATGATCTTATACAGCCTACATCAAGTATACCCATGTTCACTGATAATTCCACTAATATGTTTTGGCAAATTAGAAGAATTTGCATCCCGTAACTCTCATCAAGACTCGATGAAAAAATTAAAATCTCCAATGATTGCCCAATTAGGTTGGTATACCGTATTGTGGGAATACCCATCGTGCTTTTCTAACTGCGGCACTGAATGAACAATAAATTTGGATATCACCTCCCATAAAATGTATTTGTAACTTAAACTATAGATTGGCGATTGGCTAAATAGATTACTTGACCATACTATATGCTTCCACGAATATACAAATCAATCAAGAAGCATCATAATTTATTAAACAAAAAGGGAGTCCCATTTCAACAGATAATTACCTTCTGTATCATCTGTATCATCTTTTTGTCACTATTAGTATCAGTTGAGGCCCTTCTCTTTGATAGTAGCACTTCATATGTGTTGTGTATTAGATTACTGCAATCTCTTAAACAAATGGGAAAATATGGAACAAAAGTCAACATTAGAAGACGTGGGAGTTCTGTACTTTCTTATTTGATCGAAAGCTTGTTGTAATGGTGCATTTTTATCATATAATTGTCTCCTGCATATTGAAGTTTTAATTAGCAGCTAATAGCAAAAATAAAACAGTAAATCTAGCCTATGGGATTATCGGCTCAGTTTTTTATTTATGTGTCAGGTATTCAAAGAAGAGGTCGTAAAAAAAGAAAATAGAAAAAATCAGGGCTTGGAAGAAAGCTCTTATACATTAGGTGTCAGGTATTCAAAGTCCTCACTGTAATTTTGAAGTTTTAATTAGCAGCTAATAAAAATAATAGAACAAAGTGTATCTAACGAATGAGATTATCGGCTCAGTCTCTTTACATGCATGACATTAGTAAATTTGATGCAAGAAGTGAACCAACGGTAAGGTTAGTGATCTTACCCTAAAAGTATGTCTTCTTTCAGTTTGCACAATGATCCATGCTGCTACCAAAGTCTTCAAAATAATATAGTAACTCAGATGTGTGTATATGGGGAACACTTTAATTAATTATTTCCATTTCTATCAACAACTTGAATTATGAAGTAGCATCCAGTTATTTTTTTATATATCCATCTAACTCATGTTTTAAAGAAAAAATACACTAACACAAGATGAAGAACACAGATCTATAAATCGTAGTTTCATAAATTTATTAACAGAAAAGAGTAACCTTGGGTCCTGAAATTGATAAAAGAGGACCTTCAGAGAGCCTTAAAGAATCCGATACATATTTTGTCGCAGTACTTACAGCTAATTCATTTAAACCCTAAAAATAAAATAAATTAGTTTACTTATAACTAACTCAGTAAGCTTGTTATAGCAATATCCTAATTAAATTCTTTAACTAACACAATTTACAATCAATAACTGTAATCTGTTGGGGCAATAATCAAAATGAAGAAAATTCAAATAAACAAAAGTTATTGATACTTAGCTCTTTTGTATTGGAAGTGATCGATTTAACGAAACGGATAAGTTTCCCAGATCTCCGCAACAGCAACATGGTAAAACTTTGGAAAACAGAGTGAGTCACGTGTTCAACACGCTGTCCTTAAACATTACCGCCCTGCTACACCCAAAAGTGATGCTATAGCCTCCACAGGGCGGATGCCTCCAGGATAAAACACCCTACTACACCTACTACTAGCATATGCAGTAGATGCTCAACTTGAGCTTGGCAACTCCGAAAAAACCCTTAAGAAAAATCTCGAAAACTTGAAAAAGATAATAATAAAATTATTATTCTTTTGGTATCTCCAAAAATATGGAGAAACCCTTTTTTCTTGGATTGATCCTTTAGGTTGAGAAAAAAGCTTGTTTATATAACAACCTAGTACTACTTAAGAAGAGTGATTTCCCCGATGTGGGACTAATAATTTTATATAGTCTCTTAAAACAGCTTAAGATTGGAAACTCTCCAATGTGGGACTAATGAGTTTTTCATTCATAAAAGAAAATAAGAATCTATTTATTTTCTTAAAACCTTAAAATTCATATTTTATATATATTGTTTTCCAACAATCCCCCACATGAATGAAAAACCTAAGTAAAACATGAAAAACATAAATAGATCTTGGTAAATCATTACCCCAATTCCACGACCCGATCGAACTGACTGAACAATCAGCCAAACCGTGTATATTGAAATCATACTAGCCATTCCAACGTCCTCTCTCTCACACAAAAGTGTGTTGACCCCAGGGTCATACTATTGATTGCATAAATCATAATAGTATAAAGAGCTTTCATCTTTAGTTTCCCATAATATGACTAAAGGTTCCATTCACCAAAGTGAAAATGAGCAAGTGATCCCTTAGTGACCCCTAGGTACTAAGTATCAGTAATATCAAGACCATAAAAAACAACATAAAACTCATTTTCTCAAAATGAATTAAATCTCGATTAAAAAAAAACGAAAATCACATAAAACGTAGGAAATATCATTTTAGGCAGAGGTGTCCATGAGGTCTTGAACCTTTGGTTAGTGAGAGATTACCGGAACAACTTGCTAGAGACAGTGAACGTGATGTCTTGAACTGCTAGCGTTTGGTGTAAATCGTGATAACAACCACGCATGATATCTCCAAGGTGCTGCCAAGCTCATGCCGTTATGCTCATTTTGGCCCTGAGAAAATATCCGTTTCTCAGAATTCTCTAGAGAATCAACTCATATTCTCATAGGAAGCGGCCCACTTACTCATTCAGATAGGTGAGTTCTATCAAGAGTGTTACTGCTACACCCCACTTCAATCTTAAATTGAAACTATAGAACTCATTAAGACTTCTTAAAAGTCATCCTTCACATGCAGTCACACTATCACAACAATGCACCATAGGAAGGGACAGAGAATGTAATTCTCTTGATAGTGCATACCTTTAATTACCACAAATTAGTTGTCTCATTGAACCTTGATCTTGAGATCTCCAGTCACTAAGGTTGGGTGTCATTCATGGCAATTTTATTTCTTGAGCTTAAGTCCCATCCCCCTCGATGCAATAACAAAACATCTCTCTAGATTATCCTTCCGTCAAAGGATCCACTGATTTTTCTCTTGACTTCACTAAGTCTAGAAAAATCACTTCATTATAGAGTAGTTGTCTTACCGACTTAGCCTTCTCTGATTTTGTGTAGACTTGTCCATTGCTCATTTACTTTAGACTCACATAGTCAATTGAGCTTCAGCAGTGGTAGCCACAGGCTTCAATCACAGAGGAATACCCGACAAAAGGGTTTTAGCAATTCATCTTCCTCTTATGCTTTAATTTAAGCAAACGAACTCTGATTTCATCTCAGTCGAGTTCTTCATGTCTGTTGGAGGATTTCCAACTAATTATACATCTTAAGAGAGTACACACGTAGGCTAAGATTCTCCAAAGCCTGAAATCACAACATCTCTTGAGGTCAGTGTAATATGTATCATGCACATGCACAATTTAAAATGTACCTTAGGTACTTCAAATTTCTGATCAGATCATGCCATTAATTCTTCTAGGATCACAAGTATATTTGTACACCTAATTCACTGTACATTTACAACACACATTAATCACATCGAGTTTGAAAAAGACCATTCACGTCAGAATTTCTTCTGGTTCCAATGAACTTTTGGATCATGCTTGTCTACAACAACTTAGTCTTTCAATCAAATCACAAACATCACATGTTTTCTAGTGGTAGTAAAGCATATAAAGGCATACACAAGATACATGTACTACTTACTAGTACGGTCATTACATCTTCCTCCAAAGGTTGGTGCAATATATATCACATATTTGAAATTAAATATCTACCTCAAGCATCCCAATTTTCTGGTCCTGTGATCAGAGCAACCCTGTAATTATCCAGGATAAAATGGGAAACATGCACACTTATTTTACAACACACATTTGACAGAAACTATATCACCAAAATTTGATTTTGGTTCTTTCTGATCCTTTAGACCACTTCAACAACATATTAGTTTCATGTCAAACTTTAAACAACAAAAATTGTTAGTGGTTGTAAAACACGTAACAAAGGCATGCTAAACATATGCACCTTCAATTAATTTAGTGTAAATACACTATCAAATTCATTAGTGTACATCACTAGTATTCATCATCATCACATAATAATATTTATAGGTCATTGACTTACATCTTGGTTCAGGTCAAGTATATGTAGGTGTAATCAGTTTGTACCCCTAGCGCTAATCAAACCCTTAAGGTTTGTCCACCTTTGACTAATCATTTATGTATAATTTCTACACATCCATCTAATGTAGCATACTGACAATAATGGCAAACAATGCCTGATGTAGTAATTTTAGAGTCATGTGAGTATGTGCCAAAAGATCACTACTTTATTCTCTAACAAAAATTTCACAAAATCAAGTCTCTGTCTGACTTATTCAATCTCGTGTGAGAACACGACCTCAGAAAACTATTGTCGAGAACTCAACATCCTCAACAATAAAATTTACTTTAGTTAAATGTTGTTAGCTTCAAAACTTTCAAATTATCATACTACAATTTTGGTGATCATATGCAATGATTTGCTAAAGAAGTCGACTCTTCATTTTCACCTTAGACCCCTACAATTGAGGTCTACAGGGTAGGGAACATATAAGTCTAGGGTGTTCTATGAATCTACTTGAGAAATAAAACAAACACTTGTTTCCATCTTATACCCCACAGTTGAGACATAAGGCCCCCCACAATTATCAGGATTTCTCAACATAAGAAACTACAATTATGTGTCCTTTAGGATGCATCTAACTAAGACACACCATATAATGGTACTCTATACCAATATTATGATTTAACATGCTCATGTATTCATTCTCAATTCATTGACGATTTTCCCTTTTATCTACTGTTGTCTTGTTCTATTAAGCTAACACTCAAAGCATCACAATACCATATTTCCAAGTATACCATTTCATAATAACTTAGGTAGATAGCATTTGGCACTAGTTTTAATTCGCAATGCACATATTGAGAATGATATCATAATCTGATTAATGTCCATACTTGACAGGCCTTGCACATCATTTACATATTTCTTCAACTATTTTGATAGTTGAATTGTTCATGAAAATGCTTTTAATCTTTTCCATTCCTGGTAGAAGACAAAACATGCCTTTTCTGGAGCACACGTTCCAGCACTTCTGGCATTTACCAACCAATTCTTTTTATTATCTCCACTGAAAAGTAAAATTACTTAACACAGTAAGAATGTCAATTGTTCCATTCAAATTTGAATATACAATTCTCTTATTCTGAGGAGATAAGCACACAACTAAAAAATATAAGTTATCAGAGATTAACACTAAATTTATCATTCAACTTAAGATGATAAAACTTCTGACCAACTAGGATTCAAAAAATTGGTTGATACTTTCATTCGTCATAGGTAATATAAAATTATCAAGATATTATAAGTGATCATCTTATCAAAATATTTATTGCGAACACATAGTTATCAAGTTATTTAAGTCTCTCTTCACATTAGACTATCACTATCACAAGTAAGTAACAAAACTTGGTAATAAAAATCCTAAACAATTTTTGTGTACATACGTATCAATTCAAGAACATTTGATCACTTAACCTTCTTATTGCACTAGTTACTAAAAGATACTTTATACCTCACTATCCATATGACTATGGTATACTAGTGTATTATGATTCTCATATTTTCGACTAAAGGTAACATATTCGAAATGATTTAGAAATCACCATAGAAATTGCTAATACACAATTATTAACCAATCATGTGATTCACGCCAATTGATACTACACAAAGCACATATAATCAAAGTGATTTATAACACAATGGATAACTCATACACAACTGATAACATCTTATTCATTAGCAATGTGATACTAATCTAACACATATAAGAGATTATCACTTTAAGTCACAAAAATCAATTCGTTACTTGCTCTAAGTTGTTTATGATAAATATTTCAACTAAATTGAAATCTCAAGTCTATCATGGATAAAAACACTCACTAGTACCGGTTTTTCATGCTATATCCAAGGTGAAAAGTACCACTGTAAATGGTTGCAAGATCTTATACTAATCTAGAGCTTAAATACAGTTATTGATATTATAGACAAACATACGCAATGTTTTTACAAACACCATATCTCACAAACCACAATTAAGAATCGGAAAATAAAAAATGATTTTTGAAGATAACATCTAGATCTACAAACTTCGTTCGAATCACAATTTCAAAAAACACATGGTTACTCCAGAAAAACTAATTTAATCAACAATATTTTTCTGCCCGTCAGAATTTTTCAGGAACGTTTCTCAGTTTTGTAAAATACCTAAAAAATACTTTTACAACTCCAAAAATTCTAAAATTTGGTGTGGGTAACTATTAGGATGTCTACTATATTCGGTCAAAATGATTTGTCGAAATTCCTTCTAAGTTAAGAGATATACTCGAAACTCTACAGCTGACCAAAAAAATCAATTTTGTTTTTCACTTTACAATTAATATCCTTTGTATTCCAATATAATATCAACGTCAACGATTCACAAATCGAGCATTCATTTTTGATTACTACTAAAGCTAATGTCTTAAGATTGTTGGGAGCAATAATCAAAATGAAGAAAATTCAAATAAACAAAAATTATTGATACTTAGCTCTTTTGTATTGGAAGTGATCGATTTGACGAAACGGATAAGCTCCCCAGATCTCCGCAACAGCAACATGGAAAAACTTTGGAAAACAGAGTGAGTCACATGTTCCACACGCTGTCCTTAAGACATTAGCACCCAGCTACACCCAAAAGTGATGCTATAGCCTCCACAAAGCGGATGCCTCCAGGATAAAACACCCTACTACACCTACTACTAGCATATGCATTAGATGCTCAACTGGAGCTTGGCAACTCCGAAAAAATCCTTAAGAAAAATCTCGAAAACTTGAGAAAGATAATAATAAAATTATTATTCTTTTGGTATCTCCAAAAATATGGAGAAACCCTTTTTCCTAGGATTGATCCTTTAGGTTGAGAAAAAATCTTGTTTATATAATAACCTAGTACTACTTAAGAAGAGTGATTTCCCCGATGTGGGACTAATAATTTTATATAGTCTCTTAAAACAGCTTAAGATTGGAAACTCTCCAATGTGGGACTAATGAGTTTTTCATTCATAAAAGAAAATAAGAATCTATTTATTTTCTTAAAACCTTAAAATTCATATTTATATATATATATATATATATATATATATATATATATATATATATATTGTTTTCTAACATAATCTATATGTTAATCTCACTAATCTAAGTTTAAAATAATCTAACAACTAATATGTAACACCCCATTTCGAATTATAGGTCGGCTGCCCTAAAATCTCAAGTGTGACATACTCATGGACCAATTAACACATTCAAATCATCAAGTCAACAAATGGAGATCAGGCTATTGTATGGAGCACATTAACAATAATCCAAAATAATAAATGAATTTTATTTAATGAGACTGATAAAAGCCGTAAGGTCTAATAAAAAAAATTTAAATAAAATAATCTTCGACACGCAGGTCGGTTCCCCTAGGTAATCGCTAAGAGTTTATAAATTAAACAAAAGAAGGTTCGATCTAAAAAAAATCAATAAAAAATTTATCTAAGCACCTTGAAATAAATGACGAAGTAGCTTTTCGAAAGAGAATTTGCAATCTACAAGTTAGATTGCTCGGTGGTCACAGTTTCCTAAAAAAATAGTAAGTTTGCTCAGACCTCAGCTAAAAGTAGGCTTTCACACCCTTATATCCTTGATAGATAATCTAACAAGCTCGAAACGGTTCATATAATTTATTCAAATTTATTCAAAAGTAAAAATAATAAATAAGACGGACATCTTTAAAATTTTGTAGTAATGAAACCAACTTGAGAATAAAAGAAAATTTAGACTAACAAGAAGTAAAATCCATAATGGTAAAAACGATAATTATCGTAGATCCCCATCCCCGATTCAATATTACTTAACTAAAACTACCCCTCTCTATGTTCCTTCCTCTAACCGTAAGACCTATCGAATTAGCCCTTGTGTAGTCTATATAATTCTCCTACCGTACGTCGGAGAGATTAAGTGTTGTCGATCCCATTTTAAGATAATAGAACCATATCATTTAACTAACCCCTCGGTTATCGCTTAATAACCAATAAGAATCGAGCCAACTACCGGCCATAACAACTATTAATAGTACAATTTATCCACAAAATTATTTCCACTGTAGCCGCACTAATACATCTCACAAATGCAAAAGAATTGCTAACCATACATACGCCAAATCTCATCTTTTAGCCATCGTTATAAACCACTGTACTACAGATAGCCTAACACCAATTATACATTCAAGAGAATATATCACTCATATACAGAACTTAGAGGTACATTTAATCAAACTCTAAATAGTGGTGATGTATATATTTTTAATATTATTAGCGAGTTGGACGTCGTACGACGGAAAGCTTATGAACTGAAACTTATAACTACATAGTTAAAGTTAACGGGCATCCAACTCAAAACTAATTGGTAATGAGTGGAGCGGTCCTTCTATATTATATTTTAAGTTTATTATGAGAATATTAGTAATATGGGACTATTATCCTTCACACGTCCCCTCATGTGTAAGGCATTCTCTATGGACCTCTAACACGTGGACCAGTGTACGAGCAGCCGTTGGACTTACTCTTGTACCGGTCTACTTCTGATACCAAGTTAAAATCTACGGGCATCCAACTCAAAACCAATTAGCAATGAGTAAAATGATCATTTTATATTATATTTTAAGTTTATTATAGGGATATTAATAATATAGGACTATTTTCTTTCATATACACTGTACCCTTACTGTCAGACTCATCTGATGCACACATGAAACATGTCGACAATTCTTAAATTCCACTGGGCAGTATCACCATACAGATTGATAAACATTAATACTGAATCCTAACCCTAACGTTATGAGATATATGATCCATATAAAATTCAATTGTCAACATAGCACATAAACTTATAAATGCTTTGTACGTATGGACGTATACACCAATGTCAAAATGGGTATCTTTTTACTTCTAAGACCCTTAATATCTTTTTACTTACTCCTAAGACCCTTAATATCGTTTTACTCCTAAGGGCAACTCCAACAACGCGAGTATACCAAAGAGTAAAAACTAAAAAAATTTGGTCTTTTTTCTTTTTTTGTACAACGGTTTCTGGAATAAATATGATCGCACGTCCAACTAAAATGACGTGTGTTGTAAAACGCTGTTATAGGAGAATGTGAGTTGACACGGACGTTCTTCTATGAAGACGTATCTTGTCGGACGCCCCTCCATTTGAGCGTTTCATATTCTGGAAGCAGACGCAACTATACATGAGCGTTTGCATATTGTTACGCTACTGTGGGTGGACGTATGTTTAACGTCGACACTGATAAGCGTTTATTGTACCAGCGTTGTATTGGGTGAACGTCTACAAATTGTGCGTTGTACTGCGTTAACTTTTATTGATAAACGTTGTTCCTAGTAAACGCCTCACTGCCAGAAGTCCATGTAGAATAGCGTCCACTCACAGAACGTGCATCCAAAGAAGCGTTAGACGGACGCCCATAAGGAAGAGCGTTTGGGAATAGACGTTTTACACGTCCAGCTGGGAGAGCGTCCGTGTGTTTCCTAGGGTTTCTTTTGTATTTAACGCTCTCACATTAGCTTCGCCTCTACCATCTCAAACACGCTCCCCTCAACAGGCGACGGTGGCTAGAGGAAAATCAACTGTGGAGAAGATTTTGGTTCAAAACACGGTAATTAATTCTTTATCTCAGTCATTTTCTTCTTTGTTTTAGCTTTTATTCGTTTTTTTAATGCATATTTAGGGTTTTATTCGTTGTTTAAAAACATATTTAGGGTTTCGGCATTTTTTCACGGTGCAGTGACGCCATTAGAATTAGAACATAATTAAACATTTGTTAATCGTTGTTTAAGCGGCTGTACATAATTAAAATTAGAATTAGAACATAATTAAAATTAAAACATCATTATGCCGTGAACATTTACATGATTAAATTTATTTTTGAGATGAAAATGAGAAAATTAGAATTAGAACATAATTAAAATTAGAACATCAGTGCCGTGAACATTTTTTTGATTAAAATTATTTTTGAGCTGAAAATGAGAACATGATTGTGCCGCGACAAGTTAAACAAACTTTCTTTTACCCGGGAAGTTAAGATGTTATGTATGACAACCTCTTTATTATTGTACCGAATTTATACGTATCTATGGCAAAAGGAGATCATTTTCCGGGTTTATGATTTTTACAAATTGCTTAAAACAGTCATTTTTTTGCACTATATGCAGTTTTGATTAAAATTTTCATCATGATTATTGGTCGAACAACTAATTTTCTAGATACATGTTAGACATTGAGTCGTCTCGAAATTCTTTGATATTCTGAAATTGGTAAACTCATCCATCCAAATGTGAAATTTGTGTGTTTTATGCCAATTGCTAAGTATGTCTCTGTAATATGTATTTTGTGTCTATAGGTTTGTTTGAACTGTAATATGTATTGTCGTTGATTTATGGATAAATGTGGAGTTATATTTTTGCTCTATTGTGTTTCGAAAAAATTAAATTTGTATAGATGTTGAGAAATGCCGCTTCTCGATTCGTTGGTCAAGAAAAAAACACAAGAAAGCCCGAACAACGCAGGATGTACCAGATGCCAGCACTGCCGAAGGAGTGAATGATGATATTGGTTTAACAAATTATAGTATGGTGGAAGATGATGAAGGTCACGTTTCCAGCAATATGAGCTCGAGAGCCGACCCAAAAACCAAATATATGCATCGTGGGTCTCTGAAATCGGTCCAACAAGCGTATAAAGCTATAACCAAAACCTGTGAAAGAGCAAAATTTATTATTGAAAGCGCAGGATGGGACCGGTTTTTGTCAATGGATGTTGGTGACTCGTCACAGGCGTTGATTGATTATATCGTCGAGCGTTTCTGGGACACGAGGAACACCTTTCACTTCTCATTTGGTGAAATGGGTTTTACACCTGTAGACTGGGTGATGTTGACCGGAATCAGTATTGGTATTGGCGAGGCGCCTCCATATGACCCGGATAAGTATACCTTTTAACATGTCCGTGACCATATTTTCCCATATTTAAAAGACTCCGAAGTTTGTCGGAGAGAAGGTATCCCGGCGCAGTGGATTTCAGATGCCATTAATGTGGCCTTTTTGGGCACATACTTTACAGAGGCAAAGTTGGTTGAGGCGCAACAGGATAACGTACTTGCTGAGAGAGTGGCGCGAGCATTTTGGATGTATGTTCTGGGACAGTTCTTCTTTTCCAATGTTAAGAACTACATCGATGCTGGATGGTTAGCTGCTTTTGAGGATACAAATAAAGTTGGAACTTTTGACTGGGGTAGTGCTGGTATGTCAAGACTTTATTCCGCACTTGGTGCAGCGGGGAGGGGTCAAAAGTCACTAACCGGGTCTTGTCAAATAGTGGAGGTAATTTTATTTCCTTGAAATTTCATATAACTAGGTATTTCGGGGTAAATTATTAACTTTGTTTTAATCAAATTCAAGTTTTGGGGGTACGAATATCTGGGCATACTTCGACCTCACAACATCCCTGATGAGAGCGAATGTCCTTGGCCAACATGTTCCCGGTGGAAGAGTACGCGAAGGAAGAGTAATGATATTAAGGGTGCAATGAAACTTTTGAATGAATTGACAATGGATGTTGTGACATGGAGACCATGGGTTAAAATTGCGCAATGCCATATTAATGAGACTATCCGCATAGCTATGGCGGTATCAAATACCCGCACCGTATTTACTTGGGTTGGCACTGTGAGTTGACACTTTCTAGTTCAAATAGTCATATTTATTAATATTCTTTTTAATTTTTCTGGTACATGGCTGATAATAATTAAATTTTACAGCATAACGTGTACCTTGGAGACCGGTTATGGCACCAAATCTATGGTGGATGGAGAATCCGCGCAACCCCCCAAGCTGTGTGAACAACATCACTGATGCCGAGGCTACCAAGATGAGGGAATCGAGTGCCATACCAATAAATGACTACCTCCAAGATCGGGTTACTTATGATTGCTATTTGGAGTACTGGCGACATGTTACAAACTCCAACAAATTTTGCACCCAAGTCAACTGGGAGGTGGAAACATACGACTGTTTCGGAGGGCTTGTTACAGAAACCCTCGACCAACCCGCTGAACATGTTGCCATTCCGCCTCAAGATAATTAAACATATGTAAGTATATTTTAAATTTAAACGAAAATATATTTTTAAAGAATTTTTTTGAGAAACTGACCTTTTTTTTCATATAAAGGACGAAGCTTATAATTTTGCGCAAGAATCCGCCGATTTTACCGAAGAATTCCGTAAGTTTCATTTGGCCCAGTCGAGGGAAAGGATGGAGGAAGTGCGTAATTATAAGAATAAAAACACTAATTTGCACCTACAATGTGCCCGTGCTCATTCTCAATCTCCACACTTAGGGGGTGGTAATTTTCCGGCAACTCTCCCAACGCAAATGTGGAACACGGGGGGACAGGGAACTCTAAGTTTGGGGGTGACTATCATTCTCCATGTGCTATACCATT
>JAJJMC010012594.1:2928005-2964534 GCA_023531435.1 Papaver californicum
TCTTATCTCTTGATTTTCTCATTCGAAATTATTTGTCTGTTTTTTCTTTATAGCTGTTGTTTAAGTATGCTTTAATTTGACCCTTAGCTCTGGTTGTATTGTCTAATCAGATGAAACTTGTTATCTCTTGATTTTCTCAATCGAAATTATTTGTCTGTTTTTTCTTTACAGCTATTGTCAAGGTTTCCTTTAATTTGACCCTTATCTCTGTGTTGTATTGTCTAATCAACTGAAACATCTTATCTCTTGATTTTCTCATTCGAAATTATTTGTCTGTTTTTTCTTTATAGTTGTTGTTTATGTATGCTTTAATTTGACCCTTAGCTCTGCGTTGTATTGTCTAATCATCTGAAACTTCTTATCTCTTGATTTTCTCAATCGAAATTATTTGTCTGATTCTTCTTTATAGCTCTTGTCTAAGTTTGTTGGGCTTATATTTGCTTTATTTTTTCGTTGTTATCTTAAACATAACAATAAAAAGAACACATCATTCTCCATTGAAACCACATCAACAACTACAAACCAACCCAGAACATCTAAACACCACAAAACTAGCAACCTCCCAAAAACATACTTCCTTCCCCTTTCAATGGCAGGTTATCAAAACTGCAACATGTTTTATGATGCTTCTAATTCCTCTTCTTATATTCCTCCTAATCAGTTAACCTATCTTCGACATTTAATGATGATAGTAATAACACCAGTTCTTCATCAGACGAAGAAGCATTTCCGATCAACCAAAATAACGAAGCACTAAATTTAGGCTTGGTCGCTTCATACATTGACTAGCCACGTACTCGGATCGAAATACAAAGAAATCGTGAGGATGGAGCTAGACAACTATGGACAGATTACTTTTCAAGAAACCCGACTTTTCCTCCCGATGTTTTTCGTAGAAGATTTCGTATGAGAAGACAATTGTTCAACCTATCTTGCGGGATATAGTAGCAGTTAATCCTCATTTCGTTCAAAAACGGGATGCGGCCGGGCGCCTAGGATTAACCCCACACGTGAAAATTACGGCTGCAATTCGAATGCTGGCTTATGGATCTGCGGCGGATGCAATAGATGAGTACTTACGCATCGGAGAAACCACGGTTCTTGAGGCAACACGACGATTTTGTTTGACGATACTGCATTTATATGAGGAACGGTATTTGCGCAAACCAACTACTGCGGATGTAGAACTGTTGCTTAACCACAACAAAGCGAGGGGATTTCCTGGGATGCTAGGAAGTGTGGATTGTATACTTTGGAAATGGGATAGATGTCCATCAGCCGAATCTGGTACCTATACTGCCTACAAAGGCGATGAAAGTATTGTATTGGAGGCAGTGGTTTCACAAGATCTTTGGTTTTGGCATGCTTTTTTTGGTATGCCTGGTTCCAACAACGATATAAATGTAATGAACCGTTCTTATATTTTTAAGAACCTGATCAGAGGTAAAACACCACCTGTTAACTTCGAGGTTAATGAGAACCAATATGATATGGGGTACTATCTCGGTGATGGGATATACCCAGAGATAGCAACCATTATTATGTCGATCAAGCATCCAGATTCGGCAAAGAAACACAAATTCTCAACTATGCAAGAGGGCTGCCGAAAAGATGTTGAGCGAGGATTTGGGGTACTGCAAATCCAATTTGCAATCGTTAAACAACCAGCTAGAATGTGGAATATGGACGCACTAGCATATATAATGAAAACGGTTATTATTCTCCATAATATGATTGTGGAGGATGAACGTCAACCCGGTGATTGGCCACATGAATATGATCAAGGGCGCTACCATGCACCTGTTAATATATCCCGTCATCAAACTGCAGAACTGTCGAGGATGTCAACTCACCAACGCCGAGTTGCAGTACATAGCAAAGAAACGCATATTCGGCTACGAAATGACTTGATCGAACATTTATGGTTGGATTTCGGTGAAATATGAAAAATTAGTAAACCATGCTGCTAGGTTTTGTGGGTATATCTCTTGTAAACCCTTCCGAGACACCACTCGGCCACTAGGGGCACTTAGTGGTTTAAAGGCATGTTGCAGTGTTGAACCTTTGTATTACTTTTAATCTTAATATGAATGTTTAGTTTAATTCCTGTCATTGCCTTGTCAACTTACTTTTTATAATATCTCTGACAATGTTGAAAATTGATTTTTACATTGAAATGTGGTGTGGGTATTGTCAATTCCTTGCATTGACTTTTCAACTTACAACAACCATCTTGCACGTGCTAAGTAAAACCGCTACTCATGTGAAAATGAGATATGTTAATGTAAAGTTGTGTTCTGTTCTAGTTGCTCTAAGTGACAATCAATTTAAGGACTCAAAAGTTAGAATTTTCATTAATAGTCGGAAAAATTACACTCGAAGTTTTATATGGTTTAACCAAGACGAGATTCTCTTCTTTTCTGTAGAATTTCTTGCTTCCTAATTTCAATCTACTCTTTGGTTGTGGCATCCAAATGGGAGACGTCCGTCATCATAATACGATACTCCTCTTTTGCTACAAACTCGGCTTCTCTCTGATCATTCTTCCTTTTAGCATTTTCCATATAACTGTTGTTGAAGTTTTTTTGGTTGTTAATAATTGTGTCCAAGGCATCGGCTTGGGCACTGGATTTTGCTTTCCCTGTTAGCTTCAAACGTTTAGCCTATTTTTTCCCCATTGGACGGGGATACATGTTAGGTATATCTCATATTTCTTCGTATCCACTCCATTGGCCTTGGCTTGGCGAAGGTCTATTTCGAGTATCGTCATCGGTATCTGAATCTTCTTCGGCTTGTGATGAATCGAAAACTTGTGTTGATCGTCTTGAATATTTGATGTTTTCTAACATAATTGCGTAGCACTCTTCGTGCTTAAATGGTTTCCCACCATTAGCTTCCTTGAACAGCCTCCTTACTTCTACACTCTGTTTATTGTTGTTCAGAAAAATAGTTAGTGCATCATATACAATTCAAAACTTTAAAAAGGCAGTGCATAAAATTTAAGTCTTCACAGACCTTTGTTTCTGGGCCACATCAAGTATGGTGTTCACGTTCCACTTCTGCCTCCTTTGCAGAGTACAGAGCCACCTCTTTATTTATTCCATGAAAGCGTTTCCTTCCAGCTTTGATGTCCAACTCCGATCAGCCATTGAAGATATAACTTCTTTCATTCCATCTTTGACGCGAGACCATAATTTTTCTTCTGATTGATCGGTACCAACACTACAATCTTGAGATATTGATAAATGAATCTTACACATGGTTATATCTTCACTAACAGTAAAATTTGGACCTCTTGGTTTTGGACCCATTAATGAAAGTGATTACAAACAAATTGGAATGAACAAAAATTTGAAAACCTTAAAAATTTCTTTATTTGTTGTAACTGAATTATGAAATATTGTTGTGGACATGAAACATACTACGGCAACTCGTTTATATACATTAAGGATTTAATAGTCGTTCAACAGTTATATTTTACAACGTATACATTACAACGGTAACAAAAACGCTCGTGTAGGGGGACGTTTTGTTGCAACGCCTAACTGGAGGAGCGTCCAATTGGGACGTCTATCTGGAGCAGCGTTTGGAAACTAGACGTTTACCTGGTGCAGCGCTGCCTGACTAGGCGTCGTCTTGAGTGAGCGCCTGGACTAGGCGTCTCCCTTGTTGAACGTTGGTTTTGAAACGCCTCCCTAGTTGGACGTTTGGTGAGACGCTCCCCTTGATTGCGTTTCTGCTAGCTTGCGTTCTCTTATGTAAGCGTTAAACCATACGCTTCTCTGCCCAAGCGTCTCATCATACGCTTCTCTAACCAAACGTCCGTGTTTTGAAACGCTTTCTTAACGAAGCGTTTTTTGTTAACGCATATTTACAAGAGCGTGCGACTATATATATGTTTCAGAGAAAAACTGCTCTGGTACTGTACATATACTCGCCCATTGCTCTTGAATTTAGGCGACCAAAGAGTAAATGTAATGTTTACTCTTTGGACCCCTCGTTCGTTGGAGTTGCCCTAAGACCCTTAATATTCATAAGTCTACTAGATGGATTAGATCACGATCTAATGCAACAATAAAATTAATTCTGTAAGTCAAAGTACTTCCGTTTATAAAGCTTACACAGTAAAAAGCCTTTAAAATGATGTGGGTGAAAACAAGACTTTATAAGATTCTATATAACCCTTTTAAGCTTATGGGACTAAACTACAGAGAACTGGGAGGTAGGGCTGTCAATGGATTCGGGTCCTCTCGGACATCACAAGATATAGATCCGGATCCTATTTACAAAGGTCGGGTCCCGTTTCTAACGGTTTCGGGTTCGGTTCCAAATTTAGTGGACCCGGAACCGGACCCGATTAAAAACTCTAATTACCCACCGGATCTGGGTATTTAACGGATCTTCTAAAATCAATAATAAATTTTTTAAATTCTTTATATTGGCTTGAAACGAATAATTTTTCATATAAAGTTATTGTTATATGTATATAAATGTTCTAATTAAAGATTAAATCTAAGAAAAAATGAAAAATAAAAAATGAAAAAAAATCCAAGTAAAACTAGACGAAGTCTTTGAATTTTAGGTAAAACTAACAAACAAATGATAAATATTCGTGTACCCGATACCCGCGGGTACCCGTCGGATAATATCCGTTAGGACCCGTTAAGATTTCGGGTTAAATCGGGTAATACTCGTCAGGTCTTAAGTTGCTAATGGGTCCAATTTTAGGACCCGGATCCAATTCACCCGGTTCCGGGTAATGGGAACCCATTGATAACCCTACAGAGAGGATAGAAAACCTACTTGTATTGCAGCAGAAAGAAATCCTCTAACAAGTATCGACTTTAGTCTTTAAATCGATCTTCTTTCTCCTTCAATTTTTCTATCATAGAAGCTTAGATTTTGAAGCTAAAAAATTCCTAGTACGGCTGTTATTTTTTTTTATATATACTTGAACAAAGAAATTATAACCCTAATCTCTTGTTGTAAACGTGTTTGGTCTCTTGATCAATCTTATTCACACCAACGAGATTTTTACCACTAAGAGCATTTCCAGCGGGTATTGGCATTTTAACCAATATGGCTTGGCGAACTCGGTTTTGTGCAGTGGGAGAATTGGAAAATTAGCCAAGTGGACCCAATTTTTGTATAAATAAATATTTATTTTAATTGGTGGAGTCCGTTTTTTATATAAATAAATAATTTTTTAGTTAAGTGGGACCGATTTCTATTTTAAAACCAATATATATATATATATATAATAAATTAAAATAACTAATTTAACTATATTTTAAATAAAAAAATATTTCACTTGGCCTAACATGAGACGATGCTCGGCCTTCACCTAGGCCGAGCGGTTCAACATGAGATGACCGTCTCATGTGGATTTCATTATTTTTGATGTTTGTAAAATTAATTAATCACTACTTAGGCAATTACCATTAAATACTCAAAACAGTTTTGAACCGAATCTTATGTTTTGGAAGATTTTTCATTTTAAATCTAATATTACATCTTTCGTTGTTTTGCCAAAAGTTTAATTCTCCTTCCCTTATAAAATATCAACAACCTAAAGACCATTCAGAACAATTATTTTAAAGCTTTTAAAGAAGAAAAAATTATTAATCGTTGAAAGCACAAATATGGAGTGATATATCAAAGAAATTTAAAACTAATAGTTACATATCAAAAATGTTTCCTCATACACCCTAGAGAAGAGATTTAGCCATTCATAGCAAAAAGAACAAAAAAAAATTGTTTAAACATATTGATTTATTAAAGTGAAAAGAGTTTACAATTTTCTTTGTTGATTACACGACAGAGTTCAAATGCAGAGAAAGAAGAAATGACCCTGAGCGAAGTACAAAAATGCTGCTCGTTGATGTAGTTAAAGAACAACATATTTTAGGTGTATTAAGCTTCAAAAACTGTTGCGAAAGGTGTTAGATTTAAAAGAAAAGGTAACAGAGATTAATAACAGTTTGAAACTGTGTGAATCTTCTTCTTCCTTCTTCGTCTGCAACTCGGAAGAGAATTTTCTTCTCTCTTATTTTTTTGACTCTCGCTCTCTCTTTTCTTCGTGACCCTCTGCGACCCCAACCTCTCTATTTATACTTCAAAGCAAATCTCTCCCAATAACTCCTTTAAATCTTTAAGATTTTCTATCTTTCACGGAAAATATTCTCGGGCAGAAAGAAATCTCGAGATATTTTTTTCCTTCCTTTTTAATCAATTCTCAGCCATGTTATTACCTCATCACAACTTGGACATTCCATGTCTTCACGCTGTCCTAATCTTCTCAGAACTTTCTCTTTGAACAACATATTGTTCCAAAGTTAAGATAAAAATATCCTCACGTGGAATGAAGTTGGAAGAGTTTAAGTTTTACGTGATAAGAAGAGAATCTTAACAGGTTACCTACTCTCGTACATCTCTTGACAAGGCAAGAGAGTCTTGTTGCCATAAAACTCTTAAAAATGCCCGAACTAAATCACAAATCTTCCACAGATAGGAAGATATAAATTCCCACCAAATTCCAATTTCAAATGAGGAGAATGGGTGCCTTTAACAATTCTTTGGGTGCCTTTATCTATTTTTGTGATGCCTTTAACACCTTTTAAGCCTGTTTTTCACATTTGTTTATTCTTCCAAAAATACCAACAAATATAATAAAATATCAATATTAGTACAAAAATCGAGCGATAACCATATAAATATGAGAACAATTAAGACACAAAAATGTGTCTATCAGTGGCATAAAAAATAATCAACTTCAAATTTTAATTTCTTTTTTATATTATTTTCAACCCCACGTTTTTCTTCCTTAAAAAACTTATAGAACTTGTTAGAGCATCTCCAACGGAATTTGGATATCTAAAAAAATTGAGACACCTAAGATTTTAGAGATTCTTCCTTAAAAAAAATTAAAATTTAATCTGATTTGGCTAATTGAGTTTGGATAGGAGTATCTATTTTTAGACACTCTTATCCAAAACCACATCATGCTTTTTACTTTTAAAACTTCTTTTTTTAATTTATATTATAAAAAGTAGTGGTGTTTATCTTGGAGATAAAAAAAACTATCAGACGTCCAGAAACAATTTAGGGGTCACATTCGACGCTCAACTTTTTCTGGATGGTGTTTTTTTGATCCTGCGGTCATAAGTGTTTGGATAATGTTATGTGGGTGGGTGTGGGTGAACGAAATAGGGGAATGGTGTATTTTATCTGTCGTATAAAAGTTTATGTTCTCTTTCTTCCACTGTTATCCCTTTTCTTTTCTAACGCACAAACCCAAGAAAGAGTAAAACCTAGAAAATCTCAATCTCCATAGGATTTTGGTGTATACCCTGAATCAGTTGCAGAAGAACATGCTCGAAGAAGTACAACTTCTATTGATTCTAAAATATATAAAGTTCGTGAATAACATTCTCTTCCTATGCCAGATGAAAGTGATGAAGATGAAGATGACCCTGAGTCTGAACCTGAATGAGTATAATTAATTCTCTCTTTCTACAACTCTATGTTTTTCTTAACCTATTTTTTTTGTTAAATTATTATTGTTGGTTTATTGATATAACATGAAGAGAATAAAGAAAAAGAAATTGAAGAGATAAAAAAGTATGTAGTTGCTAAACAACCCTTTTTTTCGTCTTCTGATGGTACTTCGTTTAATACGAATTCGTTTATGGATCTTCATATTTATATGTTGCAGATGAATCAGATGATTGATAGGAATTGAAGAAGAAGGTAAACATACAGATTCACAGAAACCCTAGAATTTTACTTTTAAGGTCTCTAATTAACTTGAAAGATCAATTTTGTGAGTCGACAATTACAAATCTGAGATTGGAGATACTAGAGTTGTCATAGCTCGGTAATTTCTTTAGATTTCAAATAATATTTATTTTGATGATTTTGGTATTTTTTTCTTCACTATGATAAATCTTGTGTATTGAGATAGAAATGAAAGGAAATATTATTACTCTAATGTTTTTCCAATAGTTTTTTACATAGAGATAGAGTGTATTTATACCACATATAATAGTCAATATACTTGACTATTCTGACTTAACTCTATACTCTAATACACTATGTGCCATAGGTTTGTTTGCAAATAGAGTGGATATCACAAAACAATTCATTCTTATTCATTTTCAAGGGTATCTTGGTAGTTAGGGATGTAAGCTTTCACTCTTTTGCATCTTTTTCAATCAGTTTGATGTGAAACTAGTGAAATTTGAAAGTTAAAGAAAAGAAAGAACCAAACTGACAGAAAAGAGAGTAAAGAACAAACAAACAATATCATATTACAGCAACAAGCCCAGCAGTAGCAAGAAGATATCAAACTGAAGTATGCTTATCAGAAGTAGTAGTATCCAGCATCAAATTGTAGAAAACAATAAGATGGTAAGTGACTATTGAACTATTGAATCGGTACATATCAATAGAAGTATTTGTTTTTGATGTTTTCTGTTGGATAAGAGACTCAATTGGATATTAGGGTGTTCTCTGTTGGTTAAGAGACTCAACTTGTTTTTAGGGGTGTTCTCTGTTGGTTAAGAGACTCAACCTGTTTTTAAGGGTGTTCTCTGTTGATTAAGAGACTCAACTTGATATCGGGGGTTCTCTTTTGGTTAAGAGACTCAACTGGATTTTGATGAAAACTGGTTATTGAATTGATTTTAGTACCAGTTACTAAGGTATTGAATTTGAAATGTTTTGAGAAACTAGTTATTATAAAAGATTTTAGGACTAGAGTCTGTAAAGATAGTGAATATGTTGAAAGGTATCCTAAAGAAAAAGTGAAGGTATTAAGATATTCAAAAGATGCAAATTGAATGAGTTACCTGAAAGAGTGATAACTCAAACACAGAAGCAACCCCTTTAAGTAGAAACCAAGCTGAAGAACTAGCACCACCAGAAGGATCATCACATGTGTCTGCTGCATTAATCTGAAAACCACTAAAAGTTTGTTCCATATGTTGAACTGTTGCAGAATTTGTACTTTGAGAGGAATTTTGAGCTGAAGTAGTAGATGGTGCATATCTGAAGAAACACTTGCTAGCAAAGTGGCCTTTCTTTCTGCAGATTTGACACTCAATAGTAAAATAGTCAATATAAGTCCTTGCACCACCATCATAGATATCAGCACTTGAACTAGATGAACCAATCTTTTTACTTTGACTTTTCTGCATCATACTCATATTATCAAAACCATTTCTGACTTCTTGTTCTTGGTCATGTAGCCATTGCTCATGATTTAGTAATCTTGCTTTAAGCGCAGCAAAGGTGAATGAAGTCTCACGATTCTGTGCTGAGATTACAAAACTATCATACTCCCTTCCTAAACCATTAAGAACATACATCATCAAATCTGAATCAGAAACCCTTACATTGATTGCAGCTAAGTCATCAGCAATAGACTTAATAACATGAAGATACTCACAAATGGATTGAGACCCTCTTCTTAATCCATGTAATTGATTTCTGTGCATACTTTTTCTAGCTAAAAATTGATTTTTAAAACTTGTTTCAAGATATTCCCAAATATCGCGAGCAAAAGACAACCCAAGAACATCCGCATAAATTGTTGTTGTAAGGGTAGCTTTTAAACAACTAACAAACCTATCTGCCTTTCTCCAATAATTCCATCTAGGGTTTACTATGTTAACACCATTAACAAGAACTTGCGATAGAGGTTCAGTAAACTCACCATCCACATATCCAAAAAGATCCGTAAAAATTAAGATTAATTCAAATGGATCTCTCCACAGTAAGTAATTTGTGGAATCTAATTTTATTGAAATGAAATTTCCAAAGTTATTGAATGGTAAAGAAAAAGAACCTGAATTTGCCCCATTCTCAACCGTAGTAGAAGCATCAACAACGAAAGAAGTATTGGCTCCACCATTTTGATTCCAAACATTTGAAGGGTTCTGAGTATTATTCATTGCTCCTCGAGTATTCTGCATTGAAAAATTTGTTAAAGAAAATCAAGATCTGTTGTTTCGTGAAGAACTCAGATGAACAAATCAAGATGGTGAAGAAAAAAAAAAGAAGATCAAAAAATTGTTAAGAAGTATTTTGATCTCTAATGTGATTTAATCACAACTCTGATGAAATTTTAGAAAAATGTTTACAGAGATTTCGACCTGGATCGCACCTCTCGATAGCATGATAAATCTTGTGTATTGAGATAAAAAAATGAAAGGAAATATTATTACTCTAATATTTTTCCAATAGTTTGTTACATAGAGATAGAGTGTATTTATACCACAGGTAATAGTCAATAGACTTGACTATTCAGACTTAACTCTATACTCTAATACACTGTGTGCCATAGGTTTGTTTGCAAATAGAGTGGATATCACAAAACAATTCATTCTTATTCATTTTCAAGGGTTTCTTGGTAGTTAGGGATGTAAGCTTTCACTCTTTTGCATCTTTTTCTTTATGAGTCCAGGTTGCAAGTTGACAATACTCCATTAATTCGTTTTTAGAAAGCACTGTAACAAACATAATCTAAGTCTCCACTGTATTTTACTGATTGTGGAATAACTAAAATTGCAAATCTTCAAGTAGTTGAGCCGAAATTGTTTTCAACGAGTTATTTGAAAATGCAACCAAGAGAAGCAGGTCGTTATTAATGGATCTTTGGGGATTCATAAAATTTCCAAGCCAAGTGAATGTTTGCACGTAGTAAAAATCTGAATATAAGAAATGATTGACAAAGTTGTGATTAAATCAATTCAACCTGATTTGTTTCATTTAGTTACTCACTCAATGGTTGTATAAATATAGTTTCATTGTAATTGCCTCTTAGTACATGAAGTTAGCGGAATTAATGAATCAGCTAAATTGATACTCTACGACAACATAGTAAACAAACTTCTCTAGATATCTTCTTATTGTAAGTCCTATTTAGAAAGGTACAAAAGGATCTATATGTAGCTGCTGCCATATCATGTGAATTTTAAACCTATAAATTAACTACTTATAAGTGTCTGAACTTCTAATTGTATGGTGCAGAATTTTGACCCAAGAGTAGGCAATACTGATGTTCGGAGGCCAAGTCGATGTAATTGATTGAATAGTTGAATTTTGTTGGTCTGCGGCATGGAATGATTGGGTATGTAATGGTTCTTATGTTGCAGTTTTAATGGAGAAGAAAGATATGGCCACGGGATAAATGTTTTATCCATTGTAAGCACATTGCATGCCTACCCATGGATTATTATTATTATTATTTTTTAAAAAAATTTATGTGTTACTGATGTTAATTTAATACAACCCATAAATGATTCAGTGAAATTTCTCTAGGATAGTAGCGCAGCAGGAAACAACTAGAAAAACAACTAAACGTTGTTTTCTAAGAACACCGATAATTGGAGAAGAAACTTCTTTCTTTTTGGTTTTTTTTATTAATAATAAAAAAAAAGAATGCGTTAATAGGAAATGCTAAGGTGCCTATTTATAGAAAAACTTAAAAATAAAATACTACTAGAATTAGGAAATCTAAACCTAAAAACAAATGGAATCCTTAAGCAACAAGGAAACATAAAACTATTAGAAACAAAAACTAGGAAATATTACCATTACTCGTGTCCTACGTCAGTCGCTCCCACTTGAGAAGAAATCGTCCTCGAGTTATCAACAGGATAAAGATTTGGCTCCTCTGGAAAATAATCATATAAATCTGTCACATTAAAAGTACTTGAAATCCCGAAATTAGAAGGTAGATCCACCACATACGCATTATCGTTAATCTTCTTTGTAATCTTGTAAGGGCCATACTTCTTAGGTTTCAACTTGCTATAAGTACCAACAGGAAAACGCTCCTTGCGCAAGAAAACCATCACTTGATCACCTTCCTTAAAAATCTTAGAACGTCGATGTTTGTCTGCTGCAATCTTATACTTTTCATTAGTGGCTTCTAACTTCTGCTTAACTTCAAGTTGCACAGATCGAGCATGTTCTGCCATCTTCTCAGCAGGAATACTAACACCTGGAGCTCGTGAGAGATTTACAATATCAACATCATGATGAGGAGCTTGTAAATAAACCAAAGAAAAAGGAGATCGCCCTGTAGCACTATGAACAACATTATTATAAGCAAACTCAGCTTGGGGCAGGGCGTGATCCCAATGTTTAGGCTTGTCACCACATATACTACGAATCAAATTACCCAATGTACGATTCAGAGACTCCGTCTGACCATCAGTTTGAGGATGAGCTGTACTGCTAAAATTCAAACTCGTGTCAAACATCTTCCACAGTGTTAAGCACAAATGGCTAAGAAATTTACTATCACGATCAGACATGATAGACTTAGGAACCCCATGCAAACGAATAATTTCTCGAAAGAATAGGCTAGCAATATGACTGGCATCCAAAGTCTTACGACAAGGAATGAAATGGCCCATCTTTGAGAACCTGTCAACCACAACAAACACAGAATCTACTCCTCGCTGGGTACGAGGAAGTCCCAATACAAAATCCATAGCTAAGTCCTCCCAAATACGATCAGGAACAGGGAGATGCATGTACAAACCGGTGTTTTGAGACTGACCTTTTGACGTCCGGCAGATATAACAATTACGAACAAAGGTACCCACTTCTCGCTTTAGTTGTGGCCAATAGTACCTAGCCTGCAGAAAATCTATCGTCTTATCACGCCCGAGATGACCACTAAGGCCTCCACCATGAATATCACAGATTAGCTTCTCCCATAAAGAAGTTCATGGAATACACAACCTATCAAGATAGAATAGATAACCATCATGTATACGAAAATCTTTAACCTCCCTCTTCTCATTCTCATGGCACTCTTTCCAAATCTCACTAAAATCTTCATCTTCAGCATATAATTCCTTCAAACAGTCAAAACCTACTACTTCAGCACTCACGGTTACTAGTAAAGCTGCACGACGACTAAGGGCATCAGCTACACGGTTAAGTGTCCCAGCTTTATGCTTTATTACCATTGGGAACTTATGCAAAAACGTTGACCACCTTGCATGCATGTTATCCATCTGTTTCTGACTGTTAAGGTACTTCGAAGCCTGGTGATCCGTATAAAGAACGAACTGCGAATGCAACAAATAATACTCCCAATACTTCAAAGCACGGAATACATCATAAAACTCCTGATCATAAGTGCTCCACTTTTGTTGTGCCTCAGACAACTTTGCACTGAAAAAGGCTATTGGACGCTTGGATTGAGAAAGAACACCTCCAATACCTGTTCCACAGGCATCACACTCAACCTCGAAAGGTTTCTCAAAATCAGGTAATGCCAAAACCGGTGCAGAACACAACTTTTCTTTTATCAAAGCAAAAGAGGATTCAGCTTCAGGGCCCCAATAAAAGTTCCCTTTCTTGAGACACTCTGTAATATGAGCAACTATAATACTGAAATTGCGAATAAATCTCCTATAGAATGTTGCAAGCCCATGAAAACTTCGCACTTCTGTCGCAGTCTGAGGTGTTGGCCAATCACGAATGACCCTTACTTTGTCAACATCTACATGTATTCCCTCAGAAGAGATCACAAAACCCAAAAATAACAACCTCCTTGTGAGAAAACTGCACTTCTTCAGATTGATGAATAACTTATTTTCCTGTAACAAAGTTAGTACACTTTCCAAGTGCTGCAAATGTTCCTCCTCGCTCCTGCTATAGATAAGTATATCATCGAAATATACAACATCAAATTTCCCAATGAAAGGACGAAGTACCTGGCTCATTACCCTCATAAATGTACTAGGTGCGTTGGAAAGACCGAAAGGCATAACCAACCACTCATATAATCCATCTCGTGTCTTGAACACCGTCTTCCACTCATCACCTGGACGGATACGAATATGATGATACCCACTACGAAGATCCAGTTTAGAGAAGATTTGTGATCCTGATAACTGGTCCAGCATATCATCCAGTCGGGGAATAGGAAACCGGTACTTAACTATAATATTGTTGATTGCCCTGCTATCAGCACACATTCTCCAGCTACCATCCTTCTTAGGGACCAATAGTGTAGGAACAACACATGGACTCATGCTCTCACGTACGAACCCTTTCTGTAGCAGTTCTTCCACTTTCTCACGAAGAATCTCATTTTCTTTCGGACTCATCCTATAATGAGGAAGGTTTGGGAGAGTCCCTCCAGGAATGAGATCAATGTGATGCTAAATATCGCGCATAGGAGGTAGCTCGTTAGGAAGGTCATCAGAAATAATATCATTAAAACCCACGAGTAGATGGTGTATGATTTATGGAATCTCTGACTTCGGCTCCTCACACAATAATACTGATTTCAAAACCATAACATGCATTTCAACCGCTTCTTTATACTCGGCCTCAAAATCATCCCCAGAGTCTGAAATTGTCAAGAAAGAAGTACCCTCCACTTTGGAAGTTTTGGGACTGTCCCACACCTTAGGACTCAAGACAATCTTGTGACCCTTCCACGTAAAGGAATAAACATTCTCTTTACCTCGATATGTGTTGTCTACATCAAATTTCCACGGCCTACCCAATAACACATGAATAGCATCCATATCTACCACATCAAATAACAATTCTTCGCGGTAAAACTTTCTGATGGAAAAACTAACACAACATACCTCGCTCACTTCTTCTAACAGACCCTTCTTAATCCAACCAATCTTATAAGGAGTCTCCCGTTTCTGTGTTTCAGATATTGTACCAACTTCTGAGATATGAGGTTTTCACTACTTCCATTGTCGACTATTAACTTGCATATTGTCATCTTGATTGAGCAAAAAGATCGAAAGATCTTATGTCGCTGCGTGGGAAAATCCTGTTTGGGTGCCAACATTACCTCTCTCTCCACTACACAGTTAGCATATTCTCCGTCCTCTTCTGCCAAATCTTCGTCTTCGAATCCCTCTTCACCTTGCTCTTCTGTTTCATCTAGATCTTCTTCTATCCCGTCAACCATGTGTATGTTCTACCCCTTCCATCTGGACACCTGGTAGACGTATGTCCTGGCTTACGACATTTGTAGCAAATCAAAGGTGTAAGTTTTGCGTAAGGATTGGTACTCCTCTGAACTTCCTTCTGAATAACAGTGGATGGCTTAGTTCCTGGTGTACTACTTACATCGCGTGTCGGCACATAACGTTGATTAGTTTGAGTAGATTGAGTCGAAGATGCATTCTGACTATACGATGGGGGTGACTCAACACGATTAGACTGCCTAAAATGTTGAACTGTCCGCTCTATCATCTCTGCCTTCAAAGCCATATTATGTGCCTCATCAACACTCCACAATACTTGCAACCCGATTCTCTCCCTCAACAAAGGTTTCAAACCGTTCAGATAACGCGTAACACGTTGAGTTTCAGTTTCCATTAGATTGTTTCGAGCAGAAAGTCTATTGAATTCTGAAGTATAATCAAAGACGGATCGATTACCTTGGTAACAATTCTGATATAATTGGAACAAATATTGTTCATAATGTGGGGGAAGGAATCTGCCCATCATCAACTTCTTCATCTTTCTCCAACTCCTGACAGCATCTTTACCTTGTCTCCTTCTATTAGTTTGTAACTGATCCCACCATACCGCTGCGGAAGACTTTAGTTTATATGCAACCAACTTCACCATCCTGTCTCCACCTATCTCCATCATCTCAAATAACCTTTCGACTTCAGACAACCAATCGAGAAACTCTTCAATTTGAAGGTTCCCATTAAAAGCAGGCAGATCCGCTTTAAACCGATAATCATCCTTAGGTATTCTTTGATGATTTCCTTGGTTACCTCTGTACTCATCGTCCGAATCAGATTCATTTGCGTTATCATGCGCTTAGAGATTATCCGGTACTCGACCTCTTCCTCTGCCACCGCCTCTACCTCTACCTCTTGCTGGGTTATCCCTAGGATGTTCTTCTCTGATTAGTCGGTTTTCTGGATTTAGAACTTCATTCGTATTCCGTAAGGTGGGCAAGTTAGTTGCGATTTGATTCAACGTCTGTTGAATCTCATCGAACCTCAATGTATGAGTGTTGATTGCATTCCAGATTGCTTCAATACCTGCAACACTCACACCGTCATTAGGGATTGGGTTTATGTTGTCTCCCCCGTCGTTTACCATTAGATCAAACCCTCGAAATCGAGGTTAGGCTCTGATACCAACTAACACAGCAGGAAACAACTAGGAAAATAACTAAACGTTGTTTTCTAAGAACACCGATAATTGGAGAAGAAATTTCTCTCTTTTTTTTTATTAATAATGAAAGAAAAAGAATGCGTTAATAGGCAGTGTGCTAAGGTGCCTATTTATAGAAAAACTTAAAAATAAAATACTACTAGAATTAGGAAATCTAAACCTAAAAACAAATGGAATCCTTAAGCAACAAGGAAACCTAAAACTATTAGAAACAAAAACTAGAAAATATTACCATTACTCGTGTCCTACGTCAGATAGTATCCGATAGGGCCGTGCGCAAAGAACTTTTCACAAATTCTGTGTTTACTCATTTGGAGCAAGAGTTGTCGCAGAAGGGAAAAGAAGGGTTGGATGATGTCCTGACGGTTAAAGACATCACTGAGGCTAGAGTCATGTGAAAATTAGTGTTGAAGTTTGTTATCATGACATTTATGTGTTAAATGTGGCATCGATTCTCCATCTATATTTTATTACATATTCAATGGTACGATTTCCATATGTTTACTGCCTAAAGGTAATATTTTGCTTAACATTCTTATAGTTAATCTCTTACTGATGTGCCTGTTAGTGTCGTTATCAAAGCTTTGTCTACTATTTTGCAGAGTAAAAAAAACCACAGATGTTTCTGAACCTTTGCAAGCTTTAGTGGTTTTGCTTTCCGAAGATCAACCGTTTAAGTCTACAAACAGTGCAATTCAAATAAATGGTAAACTATAACTTTTACCACCAACATGATTTCAACATTCAGGTTCTATTGCAGCATCCCTGTATAATATATTGCGGTAGAAGAGCAAGAACAAAACTAACAAATGTTTTTGTTCTTACAGTCTTACAGAAGAGCAACGTTATAGACATTTCTAAAGCTTTACAACATGAGAGAGCTCCAAATCTGAAACGAAGATCACCTCGAGCAGATACTTCAAGTGTTCCTTAATGCAGCTGTGGCACTCTTCAAACTTCGGATTCCTGTATGTACGCTCCATTACAATACCAACAAGTGGCACGACGAAGATGGTAAGCTACTTTTAGACTCTGGCCTATGAGAAGGAAAGGCAAAATACAAGAAGCTCACTCACTTATAGTGACTGAAAATTCACCCCAAGTTCGTTGCGTACACAAAGCTGCAGTAACAGTAGAAGAGCTTTTTCGAGAAAGTTGTTTCGGTAAAGTCACCACCTTCGACAAATGTTTACATTATGTATATTTTCAGTGATGGGGTTTTATAAATTTTAATTTTAGGATATTATTTTGTTTTTTGGTGAAAAATTTAGGAGAATACTGTTATGACGATGAATCATGATGTTTGTGGATCTGGAAGTATTAGGATATTCAAGAAAAAAAATCAGAGAAAATGCTAAGGTGAATAGATTTTCGGAAAACAATCTGATGTCAGTGCATTTTGTTGTTCTTCTTGCTTAGGTTAAATTTTAGCTGCTAGCTTCCAATGTTGCCTTGCAAGTTGCAACTATACTAAATATTGACAACCATCTTTTTGTCTATTGTCGTACACCATCTGCAATTCAATGTCTTAACTCAATCTTTCTTCGACATATATTAGGACCTTCCTCTCAGCAATCTCATTATGCCACTACTGACCTTATGCTTACAGTTACATTTCTTAGGAAAAAGGGTTTGTTTCAGCTGTTATGAACTTAAAGGATTTCCTTGAGAGTTCTATTTTAGGATTTCTATTATTTCTCATTCTGATTTTCTTTGTGTAGGTTTTTAGGGCTTTTCTGTATTTTATGGCAGATGAATTAACATCAACAAGACCTAAGGGCAGAAAATTAGGAAGTAGTTAACCAAAATTGAAATAAGATCAAAATCAGTTTTAATAAGAAGTGAACAAAGTGCAAAAGACGACAGTGGTTTGGCTGTATGGCTTGGACGTATGCCCCCAACGTATGCCCCAAGGAACTTTTGAAGGTATGAAGGAACTTTGTAAGTTGTTTTTGATATGTTATCAATATGCAAAGTTTTGTTCTCTTTTGTATTTGTTGTATGTATGTCCGAGTCCTTGGTGGGATTTTTACTGATAAGAGTGTATCCAGTTTGGAGGAATAGAGAATACTGTTTGATCATATCAAACCATTCAAACTGATTGTGCAGAATTTTATATTACCGACAATAACATCGAGGGTTACAGCTTTGGTGGGAATTCTAATAGAAATATTTATATTCAACACAATCAAAATGAAATTCTCCATTTAAAGAAGAGAGGTGACGAGAGTCAACTGTAACATACATCTGTTGTGAGACGAAATACCATATTTCAGTTTGTCCTGTTTTTATGCTGGGTTTGATACCTGAGCAATTTGAGGAATACAATCTTATTTTTTTCGAGTTATACTTTGTGCTAATACATCTTATATAAGCTTATGACGACATAATTATCATTTACCTTTGGGCATACGTTCTTTGTTTGTAAATCTAAAGCTAATTATAAGCACACTACAGGTATGTGGGGGTGCAGCAACTCAATCATTAATATTGTTTAAGTGTGATTTTCTGTACGATGTAGCTTTGCTAGCTTAACGTAGTTGTTTTTACTGGTGGCAGCTTGGACTGGATATATGAGGATTTTCTGAGCCATTCTCTTGATGTGCAAGTTAGTCCACCTTGACTAGATGAGAATACAGTCAAGTAGGTTACTTTGTTGAGCAGGCTTTGAGCATAACCACTTTTGAACAAAGTGAATTAGGTGCAACTTCAGAACGGGCTTATTGTGTAATATGTCTTATTTTGTTTCACTTTCATCATACAATCATGGCCTCAATTATTTGCTTACAGGGTTCTAGATTGGATTCTGGATGTGGGGGACTTTGTGGGATATATTACACTCCCTTATCTCATGAAGTTGGATTGCAATATATAAAAACGGTTAAGGTAGAGGAATTACTCTTTATGGAGATAATTGCGACAATAAGCTCATGGTTGGGAAGGTAAAAAAAATTTCTTTACATAATCTTAGAAATACATATACAAAGAAGAGGAGGAACAAGTTTATTTTAATTGCCTCATGATTTTGTAGTATACTTTTTTTTTATCATGCCTAAAGAAATTTAAAGAGATCTATAGGTAACAGATTGTGTGTTCTGTTGAAAAGTTTTTTTTTTTTTGATACCTCTGCAATTCCTTTTCCTCTCCCCACATAAACCCTAGATCTTTGCTTCTCTCTTTGGTTTACGTTTGATTGTTTTCTATTTTAATATATATATTTATAATTTATATTTGTTTTGATTTTGTAAGTGAAGAGAGACTAATTTGAAGAATGGGTGATTTGGGTTAAGAGAGACTAATTCGAAGCATAAGTATATGTATTATGCTTGGTTATACCACCTAAACCCTCTGTTGCGTGGTTGGCTACATAATAGCTCTGATGGGCAGACGCTGGATCTTTGCTGCATTTGTTGAAATACATACTTACCTGCTTATGGCTTTGAGGTATGTTTCTTGGACACTGGGTGTAAAGGTTGCTGGGCAAAAATACTGATTTTTGTCTTTCTTTAAATTTTTGTTGGTTCTTCTAAAAGAGTCTCAAAGGTATGTGTAAAAATACGCTCCTCATCACCCCTTCGAAACTGAAGTAACCCTTTGTAGAGCATTCTCTGTGTTTGTTTTATATTCTTTGCACTATATGCTTTGCAGGCAATGTACGTACATGGCTTTGGAGTCCCCCACCATACAACAAATAGGAAGGGTTTGTGTTTAAAACAAAATGAAAGTGAACAATACAGATCGGTTCACAGTTATTTGTGAGCAATTATTTTGGGTTTCGTTGGTTTATATGTTATTTTAGTTTACAAATCAAACCCCTGATTATTTTAAGTTTTTATATATTACTGTTATGCTTGAGTAGTTTTTTGCATATTGTTGACTTCATGTTGCTCAGGTTAGAAACAAATCCCTTGCCTATTACATGCTTGAGCTGTTAGATTGACAATCTGTGTACATATCTCTCATAATTATGGTGGGAGTCAAAATTAGAAATTTTGAACTTTTAGGATTATAGTAGCGTAACTTGGAACTTTTGTCCGATTTTATTCTTCGTTTGTTATTGTAATCCATGTGTCTAAGATTTTCGTTTTGTTTGCTGGATTGACCATTCACAATTCCTAACCGTGTTGTTCGTCCTTAAAAATTTTAATTTTTAATTTTAACATGTTTAATTTCTTTTAGAACGAAGTTTCATTGTTGAAAACGGTTCATTAATGAATATGAGTCTGTGGCACAATGGTAGTGCGTCTGACATCAAGTTCGAAGGTTGTGTGTTCTATCCACACCAAATTCAGACCTCTATAAGTAACTGTTTTGTTATTTGTAGTAATTTATACGCATAACCTAAAATTTTTGTACAGTTTTATTCTTCATTTGTTCATTGTAATCCATGTATCTAAGATTTTCGTTTTGTTTGCGAGATTGACCATTCACAATTCTTAACCGTGTTGTTCTCCCTTTAAACTTTTAAATTAAATTTTGACATGTTTAATTTCTTTTAGAATAAAGTTTTATTGTTCAAAACAGTGCATTAATGAATATGAGTCTGTGGTGTCACGGTAGTGCGTCTGACATCAAGTTAGAAGGTTATGTGTTCGATTCACACCAAATTTAGACATCTATAGTAACTGTTTTGTTATTTGCATGCTTTATACTAACTTACAAGTAATTATAGAAGTAACACAAATTTGCACATATAATTGATATGGATGATAGTTCTTTTATAGATGAGGAGGGAAACATCTTTTGGATTTGTGATTATTGGGTTACTAATCATAAGATATCATCATTTATGTGATATTAGCTACTTCCGTACACCTAATTCTCCCATTATATGATTCTGAATTTGATTCAGTAATCCCCTAGCTACCGTGTGTACATGTGCGTATTTTTAGCACTCGAGTTTCAAATGAATTAGGTGCTGGGAGACTGCTTTCTATACTGTTTGAAATCGGATGTTTGAGATGTGGAGGGAGAAGAAAAAGTTGTGGAAAAAGCAATTTCAGAAGCTGCTTAGAGAAATGATAATATGTAAGCAAAGGTAACAAATTAGTAGTTAAGTTATTGAAATTCATCATTCTTAATATTCATGATTAATTATATAGAAAGCCTATGACTTATACGCTCTCTTTATATAAGTATTAACAGAACCGTGTAGTGTGCTCTTTAAGATCAATTCTTAAGTTTTTGTATGGGCTCTTTTTATACTCTAAAGATAATTATTACAAAATTATTCTATTTTAAGGTCGTGTATTAGGTCTTTTCTAAATAATTTTGTTGTTTTTTGAATAAGGAATTATCCCGCGAACTGGAGGCTCACATCCAATGGTTAGAGCTTTTGACTGTGTAAAGTATGACCAGTGAAAATCTTCAGGCATGATAATCATAGCTTCTGACAATGAATGATAGTACACCATACGTGGACGAAGGAGATGAGGTATTATTTCTTTTTATTGTTACTGATCATTTGAAGCCCCTTTTGGAGGAAGTCTTCTATTCTCTCATTTTCTTTTCTTTTTTGTAATCTTCTTTTATTCCCCCCATTCCTTTCGTGGGAATTTTGATAATGTGGCAAATAAAATGTTTGTAAGCTGTTATGGAGGAAGGAATTGTAGTAGGTGGTGGTTGTACTCTACGTGAAAATCTTCTGGCATGATAATCATAGCTTCTAACAATGAATGATAGTACACCATACGCGGACGAAGGAGATGAGGTATTATTTCTTTTTATTGTTACTGATCATTTGAAGCCCCTTTTGGAGGAAGTCTTCTATTCTCTCATTTTCTTTTCTTTTTTGTAATCTTCTTTCATTCGCCCCCATTCCTGTCGTGGGAATTTTGATAATGTAGCAAATAAAAATGTTTGTAGGCTGTTATAGAGGAAGGAATTGTAGTAGGTGGTGGTTGTAATCTATTGAGACTGGCCTCAAAGGTTGATGCCATAAAGTTAACTCTTGATAACGACGAGCAGAAGGTAGTCTACTTACAACATATATTGTTGGCAGTAACATCCGCTACTATGTTTCCGTGGTGTCTATATTATGCTGCATCACTTTCCTTGACCTGTGTGTTGTCTGATTGATTGCAAGTTGGGGCTAATATAGTTAGAATGGCTTTGTGTTATCCACTAGCAATGCTGGGGAGAAAAGGTAATCGATATTCAAAAAACTGTGTATGAAGAAATTTTATCTTGGGTTAGAAAAATCTATTCAATAACCACGTTGACTGGCTTTTATTTTTCTATTTCAGGTGCTCTCCAATGACAATTTCAAGTTTGGGCACAACGCTGCAACTGGTAAATACGAGGATTTGATGGTTGCTGGAGCATCCGCATCTCAACTCCATTATTGCTCTCACCAGAAAAACCCAGGTATCATGTATCAAGTGTCTTGTTTGTTGCTCCTCGATCAGAAGGTAAGCAACCTACATAATGTCCTGTTTATTTTGCCGCCGAATTATTATTGTGTATTAATTATTAAATTTCATGGTCTGCATCCTTGCAGAAGATTATGAACAACTTGGTTAGATGTATAAACAAACATGGAAGGTTGATACTTTTAAAATTCGACTGAAAGGCCCTAGAATCTTAAATTGTATGGTCAAGTTTGTTTAGAGCAATGTTTTTCACAGTACGATCACATTTTAGTACTTTGCTCTGAAGTAAGTTGTGATAACACCTAAGACTAAAAAGTATAGTTAGATGTTGAGCTGTAGCTCACATCGTTCATGGTGTAAATTTATTGATTTGGTTTAAAAATTGTTTGTAAAAGCATCTTTATGCGCTAACAGAGTGTCAACTTGAAGTCATAAACCTACGAAATTTAGTCTTTGCAGACGAAAGATGGATCCCCCAAGCAACCTATGTTGTGTTCTATTTATGGATCTCATTTTGAACTTCAACTATAACAATCGATAAAATAACCGTTTTAAAAACTTCAGGAATATATGCATTTAGTGTATGGTTGCTTGGTTAACAAAAGCAATAAGCATGTACACGTCAATATGAAGTGAAATGAGGTTTGGAGATGACATATTTTCTTTTTGATAAGTAAATTGGTTTTTATTTTGTTGGTTCACATGTTAAATAGTTCAATTTTATATGTAGGTCGAATTCTACAAGGCTGCTCTGTCACTGAAAAATGTTGTGGTTCCAATCACTCAGAAGAAAGCTGATTCATCTCGGCTACTTAAGGTGACCCTTTTTCTTCTTTTGGGTTTCTTACTCAGTTTATCGGTGATTAGATCTTTTCCAAAATTCTTACTCCCTATGTTATTCTGTTTTGACCATTCAATTTCCTAATCCTTTGTTCAGATTCTGTTGTTTATTGTATTCTGTGTTATTATGTTATTCAATAATGTAGCCTTAGGTTTCTTATTCAGTTTGTTGGTTTTCCTTCTAGTCCTTTGTTCTCCTCCTTAAATTCACCCTAATCCTTTTTCGTCTTATCAAACACACTTCTGTTTCTATATAATTTGTTCAAGAATTGTGTCAACTGCAGAAGGGGCTCTAACCTTGGATTTCTCCAATGCTGCCTCCTTTGTGTCAACATGATGAAGATCAGAAGCGTTAAAGTGATAATGAAAATCGCAGCGGAATCAAAATTGTAATATAACCGATAAAATAGATAGAAGTTAGTTTATCTTCAAAGAGATATCCTAAAATCTACGGGGTTATCTAGACTTCATTAATTCACTACGAATAACGACTATAGATATGAGATTAGTATTTTCATACTTCGGGATAAACCCAACTATGAATAAAAATCAAAATCAATAAACTCAATAAATTTAATAAAATAATTTTAATTAATCAAAAACTCCTCTAATTTTCGTTTTTGGAGCTCCTTATATAGATAATTTCTACTAAACAAACCATAAACTTATCAAGAACCTAAAAACTTGAGGTATCTACTACCTTTACACAACTTTCCTAACTTATTAAAACTCTTAAAATAAACTTCTATACTCTTCTAAAATTACCCTAAATAATAAATCCGAAAATTACTTATTTTTCTACTAAAAATAACATTTATAAAATACAAATAATAATAATAAAATAATAGATTTATTTTCCATAAATCTTCCTCCATCATTCTACTGGTGTTGGAGAAGATTCGTCCTCGAATCTTGTCGGTACCATGTTCTGCATGTGTAACTCGTTGATAACAATCTTCATACACATGAATTGATGTTGTAAAAAAATAATTTATGCACCGTATAGAAGCATGGGGTATGATGGAAGCCCAAAACGGATCTTCATAAGTTGATTCAAAAATTTCTCTCTTGTTAGGGTAGATATGAGAGACCATTTGTGTACCACAATAATCAATAACTAGCTTACTCTCGGGAAAAGACAACTCATCAATATCAGGAATTTCTAAGTCAATAAGTTTATCAGGATTAGATGACTCATCATGAAACTCCATTAAATCATGTGGAACTTCTTGGGACTGTTTTTCTTTGTCAAAAATAGGATGTTCTTCGCCTTTTTGAGAAGAAAATTTCATATCCTCCTCATCATCGGGATATTTATCAAAGATCGGAGTTGCATATCTCTCAACAATAACTTGATTTTTTGCATCATTGTCATGACGGCAAAACAAGTCTTCATCGTCGTTATCTGCACTATTATTTTCTTTTATACGCGAGCATGGTTTAGATCGAGATTTTAGTGACTTCTTCAAATAACATTTTATCACTTACAAAATCTTCTTCTTTGATTTGTTCAGATATTCACATCTTCTCGGATCTCGTCCTGGTGAAAATTTATTAACCCTGAATACTCGTTTTAATAACATCTTATTAACCCTAGAATCGAACTTTGCTCTGATACCAACTGATGTAGATCGGAAGCAAAGTGATAATAAAAATCGCAGCGGAATCAAAATTATGATGTAACCAATAAAATGGATAGAAATTGATAGAAGTTAGTTGATCTTCAAAGAGATATCCTAACATCTACGAGGTTATCTAGTCTACGTTAATTCACTACGAATAACAACTATAGATATGAGATTAATATTCAGACTTCGGGATAAACCCAACTATGAATAAAAATAAAAATCAATAAATTAACTCAACAAGTTCAATAAAATAGTTTTAATTAATCAAAAACTCCATAATTTTCGTTTTTGGAGTTCCTTATATAGATAACTCGTACTAAACAAACCATAAACTTATCAAAAACCTAAAAACTTGTTTCCCAAGGTATCTACTACCTTTAGAAAACTTTCCTAACTTATTAAAACTCTTAAAAAAAACTTCTAGACTCTTCTAAAATTACCCTAAATAATAAATCCGATTATTAATTATTTTTATACTAAAAATAGCATTTATAAAATACAAATAATAATAATAAAATAATTTTCCATAAATCTCCCTCCATTACAACATCAATGTTGCACTAATCGTAGTTTTGGAAACAAATTTAACAACCACGTAGTCGATACTTCTAGAAAACGGCAGCTTCTTTGTGTGGTAAGAAAATTGAAATTTTGTTTGTTACATGTGCATTGTACTCATGCTTTACCGACTATAATTACATTCTCATTTGTGCCAAACGTCTTCATTTGTACTTTGGAAACACTGAATCGACTTAGGCTGTTAAGCAACCCCCCTTCACAATTTTACTTCTGGAATGGATTTGGTGTAGGGAATAGATGAAAGACCGAAAACATTTTAAATGGTAGATTTGTATGAATTTTAATTTGGTTTGGTGAGTTTTAAATGGTCGTGATAGATAATTATTAAATGTTCTTTTACATCATTTTAATGTTTGGTACGATGTTGATGTTTTTTGTTTATAGAACAGATGAACAATGAGGGAAGATGTGTTATGAGGAGACTAATAGTGATAATAAAAGTGAGGTCTATTATTTACCGTGTAATGCACCTGACGGTAGTGTAACAACACATCGTAGACCACCCCTGGTATTGTAATAATAAGATTGGGAAGCGAGAGATGCAAATTCGAACAAAAAGTATTCATTCAAGGACCCTAACCCGGCAATTCTCGGAGACATACTTCGAAGTATTGTCCGATAATAGGCCTGGAGAGTGATGCTGAGTCCAATGCTTCCACTACGGCAGGTGTATACAGACGTGCGTCGCCCATTTTTTTAGAAGCCACAATTGCAGCTAGGACTAGGCGACGAACAGAACCGGTGGCTCATAGAACTAGGATGGCGGCTCGAAAAAGGAAGATCAGAAAAGAAAGAAGTAAATATTAACTCTAATAATTTGGGATTTTCAAGTAATTTGAGAAAAATCAAAAACAACTAATTTGAGAATTTTTAGTACTTATAATTAACTAATTCTAGAAAGTTCATATTTAGAATTTTGATTAGTTAATATTTTTATTTTTTCCTTAATTTAAAGAATATAAAAGCATTATGTCATACAAAAGCAACCTAAATTAAGCGAATCTAAGTATATATAAATGGACAATGGACATTATCATTTAATCTGAAAAAACTGAATCCAAAATTATACCGGTCTAAAAAGGTCACTATGACCAACCAGTTTGACACTAATATAATAAACCTTTTAGACCGGAGAAATACGGAAAAAATTGGGCGACAAATTCGGCTTGAGATAATGTTTCGAACATAATAACCTCTATTATCTCTGTTAATTAATTCCATTGCCCAGGGGTAAAAACATAAAGCTAAAGTTAAAAATGACTATCAAACATTTATGGCCGTGGTACCGCACAAGAGATATTTGAAAATATGTGTAACCTGTAGTGTGGGAGGTATCCCAATTTCTACAATTCATCAAACCTATATATCTAGAATTAGCTTCCAAATATAAATTCAGTACTAAACTATCAACAATTAGAAAAATATGTCTTAACAATATAGACCAGACTTTGCCAAAAAGAAACACATAATATTTAATACCAACACTATATAGCACAGGCAACATTACATCGTTCAACTAAAATTTTAGAAATAAACTAGCAAACATGATAAAAAAATCTAATACAACATTCTTCTTCATCATCACCATCATTACCGGGGTACGATAAGCCAACCCACTAAACAAAAGTAAAAATTGGTGGGTATATTGTAAGTTCTTATGTATTGAACAACATAAAATAATCATATACATATATCGACATAATTGTAGTTACATAGATAATACAGTCCGTGTATTAAAAATATATGAAATAGCCCATGTCGTGTTATATATCACCGATTGTAAAAGGTGACCTTTTACTGTGGTAATCTCAATGGATTTAAGGTCCTCTTGCCAAAGAAAAAAAGGCACGAGCAGATTTTTAGTTTCGTCAAACTCTTCCATTAGTGTCTCAAATTCAATCTGTCAATTTCTATCTGGAATACGAACTTTTATTTTATTTATTTTTTTATTTTCAGTATTATCTAATATGATTTATTGAAGAATATGAGATGGGAAAGAGGATGTCCAAAAAAAATTATATATAAAAAAAAAATATTAGCATAATGACACCAAATAAACACATTTTAGTTATCCAGCTAAACCAAAAATCCAATTGTACTTTCCATGTATTATTTAATTTTAATTTTAATTATTTAATTGTTATATAAGGTAATAGTTTATTATCTATTACAATGTTATCTACACTTTAAATTTTCAAACAATATGAAAAATCATTTTGAGAATTTACATGCTGTCATTACTACCATGGAATTATAACCAGAAGAATTTTACATCCTCTATGTTGGATTGTTATAAAGAAACACTAATATGGTGACATACATATAAACATCATTATCTAGGATTTTATTCAATAAGTAGGTTAAGTAAACAGATTCAGGATAATAATCAATTAAAAATTTTATGGTAATTTCTTGGAACCAATTGCTCATTGAGATAGTCAATTTCACACAAGAAGATAATAAAAATTACCAATAGCAAGAAAAGTAAAACTAAAATCTACCACAGTCCACATGTATCAATCTCACCAGTTTGATATTAGCTACATAAGACTGACACATGGTCCAAAACATAAACCAAATCACGGAAAAACAAAACGTCAAACATATAGTCTTTTATCTATTCTTCGAGACTGATTTATCTTTTTCATTTCCATTTCATTTCTTCTTCTTTGACTCTCTGTGTCTCTAAATATAATTTAACCAAGAAGATGAAGAACAACAAGGGGAAAGAGAAGTTAGATTCCAGGTAAGATTTTAGAAACCAATGTTGTTTTCTAAATTTTAATCTGTTTGCTTCAATTAATCAATGGAAAACTCAAAAATTGGTCGTGAGAAAATTCAGAAGTGAATTTTTATAAAATTATTTCTTTTAAGTTATTTGTTTTGGAGTTATTGACGAACACACTAATGGGCATGTTAAATTATTCAATTCAACCAGATGCATGGATGTAATCCTAAAAATATACAAGAAAAACAAGATGTGATTCGTATTTATATATTAAATAATAACACCTAAATGTAACACATAAAATAGGGTATGAATGTGATGATTTAATTACCTTAAAAAATAATATTTGATTGATCACTGATTTTATTTAGGGATGAGAATCGAGTTTTCAATGTTATCCTGGATAAGTTTCTTAAGAGAAATTTGTTGTAAACCTTTAATCACAGTCAAATGTAACTTACTTAATGTACTTGGTTGAGCAATGGCTTTTCCAATGATATTTTAAAATGCAGTTGTTCTCTATTCTACAGGTTGAGTTTTTTTATTGTAATAAGAAATGTGTTGTGAAACTGTTATGCATTTGTCTTTTGCATTCTCTTGAATAATGGATTAGAGTTTCTCTAAGTCATGTTGAATTATGTGTAGAGTAGATTTTCTTTTCATATAATAAAAATCAACATTTGATTTGTGTAAATGTTTCTTGCTTGGAGTTTTTGATCTTTGACATATCTCTCGAGTCTTTAAGACCTATCTTTTAATTAAAAATTTCGTGTAATTAGGGTTTCAACGTACTGAATTATTTTTTCTTTTGTTGTCAATTCGATTGCATTGATTATGTGCAATATCCATACAGAGATATAAGTGTACATGTTATGTCATGTAAGTTGACATTGCATTTCCCTCTTAGGGATAGAAAAAAGGTTGACTTAAAAGAATTTGAAAATATATTGATAGAAAAGTTGGGTATTAATGAACTAGAAACCCCTAACTTATATTGGATGAGTGATCCCTGCATGCCTGAATTTGTAATAACCAATAATGAATTTCTCATGTTCTGGGACCAACAATGACCTGGGGTTTATTTGTATGGATCTACAAGTACTAGATCCTGAATACATGGACTTTGAATGGGTACAAGCTTCATATAAACAATAGGAAAATGATAATGAACATAAACCAGAGGATACAAGATCTAATGGGAAGATGGATGCTGGAATGGAACAGCCAGTCATAACTATCAGTGAGAAATCTGGGATGATAGAGGGAGTAGTAGTGTTGATAGGGAAGAAGATAATATTTGATAAAATTCTTGGAGGTATTAACTATCAATCTGATTTGGAGTGGTTAATTTTTCATTTATATCAAGTGTTTTAATTCTGAAACACTTTTGTTAACTAGGTTATTAACTGGGAGTTTTAAATTCATAGGTTAAACATTTGTTTTTTATATTTGTGTGAACAATTTATGGTGTAATCTTATATTTTTGTGATCATGACTTAATTTTTTTTTGTAGAGTTTAATTTTTTTTCCTTTTAAGACTACTTGATTTTCTTAATTCTTATTTATTTAGATTAAAAAAATATTAAAGAGTCATTATACTTTAAACATATTCAACGATTTTTATAGTAAATATAATCGAAAAAACAAATATTCGATTTTTCAAAATAAATTTGTTTTATTTTATTTGTGAACCTTCTTTAAGAATTATTAGAACATTTCTTACCTAAGTGATTAGTACCTAACTAATCTCAGAACACCTGTATTATATTTTTAATTTTAAATACATTGTACAGTAGTGTTGAATATAAGTCCAACTACATAGCAAGTATAATGGTTAAAAAAACTGCAACTAAGTTAGCAAATTATATTTAATTTTCCTAATTGGATAACCGTACCACAATCTATATCCATTGGTTACATAAGTATTTAAGCAATTCAAGCATTTGACATTGCTTCAGAAAATTCAAAAGGAGCTAAACTAATCAACCTAGCATTTTCTACCGCATTAAAAAACAAACCATATAACATAGAAAACCACTGAAAGGTTGAGCCCCGACATTGACCAGGGTGATACTGATGGAGGGAGATCTATGGAAAATCAATAAATTATTTTGTTATTATTATTTATATTTTATTAATGTTATTTTTAGTAGAAAAATAACTAATTTTCGGATTTATTATTTAGGGTAATTTTAGAAGAGCCTAAAAGTTTATTTTAAGAGTTTTAATAAGTAGGGAAAGTTGCCTAAAGGTAGTAGATACCTTAGGAAATAAGTTTATAGGTTTTTGATAAGTTTAGGGTTTGTTTAGTAGGAATTGTCTATATAAGGAGCTCCAAAATGAAAATTAGGTGAGTTTTTTAATTAAAATTATTTTACTTTTATTAAACTTGTTGAGTTTATTGATTTTGATTTTTATTCGTAGTTGGGTTTATCCCGAAGTCTGAATACTAATCTCATATCTGTAGTCGTTATTCCTAGTGAATCAACGAAGTCTAGATAACCCTGTAAATTTTAGGATATCTCTTTGAAGATCAACTAATTTCTATCGATTTCTACCCATTCTACCAATTACTTTCAATAATTATATTCCGCTGCGATTATTATCATATTTACACGCTTCCGATCTGCATCGGTTGGTATCAGAGCAAAGTTTGATTCTAGGGTTAATAAGATGTTACTAAGACAAGTATTTAGGGTAAATAAATTGTCACCAAGACGAGATCCGAGAAGATGTAAATATCTGATCAAATCAAAGAAGGAGATTTTGGAAGTGATAGAATGTTATTTAAAAAAATCACTAAAATCTCGATTTAAACCATGCTCGCGTATAGAAGAAAATAATAGTGCAGATAACGACGATGAAGATTTGTTTTGCCGTCATGACAATGATGCACAAAATCAAGTTATTGTTAAGAGATATGCAACTCCGATCTTTGATAAATATCCCGATGATGAGGAGGATATGAAATTTTCTTCTCAAAAAGGCGAAGAACATCCTTTTGCTGACAAAGAAAAACAGTCCCAAGAAGTTCCACATGATTTAATGGAGTTTCATGGTGAGTCATCTAATCCTGATAAACTTATTGACTTAGAAATTCCTGATATTTATGAGTTATCTTTTCCCGAGAGTAAGCTAGTTATTGATTATTGTGATACACAAATGGTCTCTCATATCTACCCTAAAAAGAGAGAAATTGTTGAATCAACTTATGAAGATCCGTTTTGGGCTTCCATCATACCTCATGCTTCTATACGGTGCATAAATTATTTTTTTTACAACATCAATTCATGTATATGAAGATTGTTATCAACGAGTTACACATGCAGAACATGTACCGACAAGATTCGAGGACGAATTTTCTCCAACATCGGTAAAATGATGGAGGGAGATTTATGGAAAATAAATCTATTATTTTATTATTATTATTTGTATTTTATAAATGTTATTTTTAGTAGAAAAATAATTAATTTTCGGATTTATTATTTAGCGTAATTTTAGAAGAGTCTAGAAGTTTATTTTAAGAGTTTTAATAAGTTAGGAAAGTTGTCTAAATGTAGTAGATACCTTGGGAAACAAGTTTTTAGGTTTTTGATAAGTTTAGGGTTTGTTTAGTAGGAATTATCTATATAAGGAGCTCCAAAAACGAAAATTAGGGGAGTTTTTTAATTAAAATTATTTTATTTTCATTAAACTTGTTGAGTTTATTGATTTTGATTTTTATTCATAGTTGGGTTTACCCCGAAATCTGAATATTAATCACATATCTATAGTCGTTATTCGTAGTGAATTAGCGAAGTCTAGATAACCCCGTAGATTCTAGGATATCTCTTTGAAAATCAACTAATTTTTATAGATTTCTACTCATTCTAACGGTTATTTTTCAATAATTCTATTCCGCTGCGATTATTATCATTTTACAAGCTTCCGATCTGCATCAGATATCTAGTTGTACCAACAAATGAAAACCAACTGTGTATATATCTAAACTTATCAAACTTTATTGGAGATGGTTTTTAAGAGATAAACATATGTCTAAGATTTATGTGGACCATATTAATAAAAAATTATTTTATTTTATCTCCACGTAAGATATATCTCCAAACACCATTAGAGATGCTCTTAATAGTTCCTATTTATTTGGGGAACATTTGTTACTTTCCTAGCCTTCTAAGATGGACCCATTTATCTACTACTGTCATAAAGTATAAACCCACCTCAGAATTCTCCTAGTCCTCCATGCAGATGAAACAAAATGTGTCTTCGTCTTTAGTCTATCTGTTCACTTTTGTAATGACCCGACCTTCCACCGATATTGTCCCCATTTAGCCACTGCGGTTATCCGGCAGTGTGGGATTTTCAACGGGCACGCTGCGGTTATCCAGAAGCAGGGAGGTCACCCATCCCTGGATTACTCCTGCCTGAGCACGCTTAACTGCAGAACTTTTCGCCAACTCTGGAGCCAATTGTGTTGAAAAGGCCTCGGTGTTAGGAAAGGACAAACTATTACTTATATTCCGAATCGGGGTATTACAATACCACCACCTTTAAATTGGAGTTGTCCTCGGCTCCGGAATATACAAGCCCAGATCTCCGACGTTCCCTGCCATTCATGAGACCAGTACCTGGAACACCCCGTCCAGCGTACTCTCTCACCCTCGGCAGGTGACCCGTCGTCGGCTCTGATACCATTTTTTAATGACCTGACCTTCCACCGATAATGTCCCCACTTAGCCACTGCGGTCATCCGGCAGTGTGGGGTTTTTTACGGGCACCGCTGCGGTCATCCAGCAGCAGCTTCCCGGAAGGTCACCCATCCCTGGATTACTCCCGCCCGAGCACGTTTAACTGTAGAGTTTTTTGCCAACTCTGAGCCAGTTATGCTGAAAAGGCCTCGGTGTTAGGAAATGACAAATCATTACCTATATTCCATTCGGCGAACCCTACCTGTCGAATTGGGGTATTGCAATACCACCACCATAAATTGGAGCCGTCCGCGGCTCCGGAATATATTCAAGCCCAGATCTCCGACGTTCCCTACCACCTATGAGACCAATACCTGGAACACCCCGTCCAGCGTACTCTCTCACCCTTGGCAGGTGACCCGTCGTCGGCTCTGATACCACTTTGTAATGACCCGACTTTCCACCGATACTGGCAGTGTGAGGTTTTCTACGGGCACCGCTGCGGTCATCCAGCAGCAGCTTCCCTGGAGGTCACCCATCCCTAGATTACTCCTGCCCGAGCACGTTTAACTGTAGAGCTTTTTGCCAACTCTGAGCCAGTTGTGCTGAAAAAACCTCGGTGTTAGGAAAGGACAAACCATTACCTATATTCCATTCGGCGAACCCTACTTACAGAATTGTGATATTATATTTCTTTATTTCGGTATACTAATTTAAAATGTGGAATAAGCGAAATTTAATCACAAAGTAGTGGGAAGCCTTGTAACCCAAGCTGTTTTGTAATCAAATTTAACCCAGGAAATAAAAGTTTCTTAAAGTAAAGTTTAGTGAATAGTCAAAAACCATTCACCAAGAGGCTGGGGGAAAAGGTATCAAAACAAGTAAATACTCAGCTGTGAAGTATCTCATGATTCAAGAACAAAAAGGGTAGTTCATACCTTACGAGAAAAACTTCGAATTCTTTATTTATTTATTTCACACAAAAAGAATTAGGCTGTTGTCCAATCATTGTATCAACACCGAAAAGTTCATTTAATTTCCTTAATCTGCATTATATTCATCAACAGATTCAACACTAGTGATTTTCGACAACCGAGAAATGAGCATATCCTCATACTAGGTTTGATCTTGAATTAGATAAATAATAGAAAACATAGAGTTTTTTTTCATCCCAGGAGAAAAATAAAATTTTTGCTTTATGATTTAGATTTTAGACGAAAGAGGTAAGTGGCATAATAACTAACAAAGGAAACTATCTTTCTTAATTTTTGATGCCACCTCATTATGTTATCATATTGACCGAATGAAATTCAACCTGTATAGCATTATTGGTTTGTTTTTTTCAATAGTTTATGAGTTCAAAAAGCTGTAGGTTTTATGAGTACATGTATTATCCACACCAATGTAATCAATCTCGGCCGTTACGGCCGAGATTGTGGCGATTTTCAAGGTATCGGTCATTTTCCTTAACGATATCCGAGATCTCGTTCCCCGCGATTTGAACGGGAATATCGGCCGCGACGTCCATATTTCGGCCGCGACATCCGTATCTCGGCCGATATTGAACCCAAAAGCTCTTTTTTGAAAAAAAAAATTTGAATTTTTTTTTTGATTTTTTTTTGATTTTTTTTTTTGACAAAAAAGTTGGACCCAAAGCTACTAATGACATCATGGCTCTCGAAATCTGATTTATAAAAAAAAACTTATATTACCAAAATTTTAGATGAATTCCATCACCAACATGAGCCAATGATCTAACCCCTCCTCTGTCTTTGATTCGAATGCACGAAACTTCGAATCTTGTCTGCATTGTTCTTCTTCTTCTTCCCGAATTGAGACCTAAGCAAGTCAAGGAAGGTAGGATGATAGCTTTGAAAGGAAAAATTGGTTTAGGTTGATTCTTATTTTTGTTTGATGAATGAATTGAATGTATGGCTTCCGAATGATGGATTTATCTTAAACTTATCTTTGCAAGAACTAGAAAGAATTTAGAAGTTATGAAAATCTGCAGTTGTAGTGAATGAAAAATGGTATAACATGTTTGTGTTATTGCCCGAGTGACCATCTCTTTTTTGCCTCGAGCACATAGCTTGTTGTTTAATTAGAGTTGGTCAAACTTGGTCTTAAACTTTGAAATTAGAGTTGTAATATGCTCGTTGTTTAACTTATTATTTGTTTTTCTTTCTTAAAATTTATGTTTATGTATTATATTTGAAATAAATCTAACATTTACATTTATCTGATATTTCACCGATAATCTCCCCTTAGATCAAAGTGTCAAGGTGTCAAGGTCCCGGCCGCGACGCGATCGAGATCCGAAATTAACTACATTGATCCACATTGACATCTGTTTGCAGCCATTATGTATTGTTTTTCGTTTTCATGTAGTTTTTTAATGGTGTCATCTACAGAGGTTTTCCTTAGGTTTTGGTATAGTTTCATGTGAGGATGGTGCAGATTGGGTATAATTTTAAAAAAAAATGTATACTTCTATGCAGGGAATAAGGGTGTAATTAATGCTACAGTAATTGTTCATTTTTACAATTTAAAATTGTCACGTATTGTCTCATCATCATCATCATCTATAATTGATGAGCTCAAGGTGATAGTTTCTTCTCGTTGGCTATTCGTAATGCATTTTTTTTTCTCTTACATTTGTGAGGAAACCAAATGCATGCGAAGCTTGATTTTCAACTCCAATCGTTGATTTGTTTCTACCTTTTGTATGTTAATTAAGTTAAGAAGTTTGAAAGATTTTTATGTAGTTTTGAGGCTTGTATATACGGATTCAACAACTTTTGTCGTCCTATTATAAAATAGGAAGGTATTTTAATGGTAGTTGTTGGAAAGAATTGAAATCAAGGTATGTTTTTGGCTCTTTGTTTTTCAGTATTTTCTGAAGTTTTTATCAATGCAAGCGCTCTTGGCATTTTTTTTGTTTGCATCCATTATGCATTGTGGTTTTTCTGGTGTTTATCTACATAGTTTTTTCCTAGGCTTTTGGTATAGTTTTATGCGGGGATGATGAAAACTGGGTATGCTTTTTCGAGAATTGAACATTCTTACGGCTGCATCACCTATTCCAACTGGTTGAGGTCGAAACATATAGCTTAGCAAGATAGCTTGGCTTATAATGCCATTTAGTTGAATACTCATTTTTATCATTTTTAATTGTCTAATATTAATAGTTTTTCTTTTCGATATATTTGAAATGTAACTTCTATATATATACATATTTTGTTACTTTTAGGTCGGATGAACAAAAGTTTCTTAGAGTGCTGCCGCTATGCACTATAAAATTTAAGTGCAGCTTTTATACACCCAAACTTTCAGAGTGCAGCTATTATGTATAGTATCTTTTTCAAAAAAAATAATTTGTCCATACAACATATTTCTGGTTCAATTAGCTTGAAATAAGGAGAGAATTACATAGAGTATATGTTCAGATTACTTTTTGTTGGGAAATGAAAATGATATTACTAAAATTAATAGTTTCTTACT
>JAJJMC010012594.1:2979408-3067255 GCA_023531435.1 Papaver californicum
GGGAGGAGAGCTGCCGGAAAAAAATTCAGAGAAACAGGAAAATTCTGTTGCTGGCCGGAGAAGAAGAAGACAGTGACAGTAGAAACTGTAGCTGATACTGTTGCTGAAACAGTCGCAGGTTCAGCTGCTTTACTGTTTAAACAGAGACACTTACATAAGTTGCTTGTTTCCTATTGCTTTTCTGCTGCTGTAACATGCTGCACCACTTCACTGTAACGCTTAAAAGCGTATCAAATCAGCTGTATTACTTCCTTTTATCCTTTGTAAACACTTTTTGAGCAATGAAAGATTATTTTGAGTGTGTTTCCATTACAATGAGCTAATCACCATCACTGGGGTGACGGAGGAAGCCTTTCTTCCAATAATTAAGTGGTATGTCTATTTTATCTATATATTCTTTACAATTCTTTTATTATTAATTGCTTGATTAAAATTGAAAAAATAGTTTTTCTTAAATAGTTGTGTTCTCTTTTGATGAGTCATGCTGGGTTGACTGCTTTTGATGTCTCATGCTTAGGATTTACAATTATTCTTTTAAAAACCTATCTTTGGCATATTTAGATTAAATTGAGCATAGAATTGTTAGGCATATCACAGAAGTATTGGTGAATGGTGGAATCTTAAACCCTAGTTTTCTTCCATCTATTTTTTAAAATCAAATCTGTTTAATCTTATTTATTTTTAGTATTTAAAATTAGGTCTAGAAATTAAATCTTCACAAGTCCGAGAATCGAATCTATTTTACCACTATATTAAAATCACATCACCATACTATCCATATTTTAAAAGATGATTGCTACATGTGGATCGATGTATGGACGAGATAACTTAAGGATAGTTGTTACTATGTAATCTATACTATCCGTTGTAAGATATGATTGCTACCTGTACGAGGTTGTTTTAACATCTAGTAAGAGATAGTTGTTGTTATTATGGGTCATGCTTGATTTCTTCGAGCTACGAAGAAAGGAACATAGGCAGCCACATTGCGGTTCAGAATAACTGCATTGTTGTTCATATCATCGGAAAAAAGTTGGTTACTTCTTGGAAGTTCATACCATCTATTTGGAGATGATTGCAACCTTGGTAGTTTATATTGTCGGTAAGAGGTAGTTGAAGTACTGGTTGTTCATACTACCTAGTGAAAAGATGATTACTGCATTCCAGTTCATATCATCTGGTAAATTGTGCACAATGTGAGGTAGAGATGATTGTTGCCTCTTCGAGGAAATTTATACCATCTAATAATTATATAACCCGTAAGACAAAAATTGATTATTCACGTTCGAGGTAATTCATATTATTTGCCTCGTTACGTGAGTTATATCGTACGAGGTAACTCATATCATCTGAGAATCATGGTTGTTGTTTATGATGGCAGCTCATACCATTGATCTAGATATGGTTACTAACCCTATTGATTATTTCATATCATCTGAGAAAGATGACCCACTGAGCTTGAATAGTACTGTGAGTTTTCGGAAGTGGCCTCCCACCTATGGTGGTGCTTGTGGGTAAAAACGATTTAAGGGTAAAAGGGGGAAGATAATGGAGTAGGTTAATGCTTGTAAGATAAAATATCTTAAACACCAAACGCTTGTACTGTAGAAGTACTTTTAAGATTCGATAGATCAATCTGTACAAAATTGGCCTAAACCAAAGAATGACCGATCCAATTTCACTTTGGTCACAAAGGAAGGAGAAGGGTTGATATGTAGGGAGGAAAGCAGAGAAGGTATTGAGACTAATGGAATGATTTCCAGTGATGGTAAGATGTGTTGAACTATTGTGAATACGAAAAATCAAAAGTCAGAGTTTTCTGAGAATCTCTAAGGTGATAGCTCTGTGATTATTCAAGCTCTTATGAGATAAAACTCTTGTCATTTGTCGATAGGTTGAATAACCTATTTAGCGAAGTGGAAGTTAACACATTGATCTCGTAAGTGGTGATAGTTGCAGAGAAGCGGAAGAGTATAGAACTGGAAATCATGTTGAAAATCGACTCCATTATGTTAGTGAGACTTAACAGTTGTGCGACCAATATTTCATTCACTCCTTCAACTTCCGACATGACTTTTATACTTTCTCGTCGTGGGTGTATTGTTACACCGCACGTGTTGTAGGCCGCCAGACCAAAACCCTATTGAATATCCCTCATGTGACATAATTGATGTCTCGAGCATAGTTGAGTCTATTTTATAGACATGTATTATTTGGCCAGTTGTTGACCTAGCTAGACTATCATTCTATCATGTTGCTGATTCTAGCATATTGCTGAGACAGCCACGATGCTTAATACGTCACAGTGTTCGAGAATCTGATTAATATTGACACTGATAGTTGAAGCATATCATTGTGCCAGCTGAGGCAGTAATGATACTCGTATGACCTTTGAAGTTGTGTGAGTGGAAATTTCATGTGAGCATAAGTCTCGTACGAGCGCTGGTCTCGTGTAAGCGCTAGTCTTGTATGAGCGCTAAGCTTCTGTAATTGGTAGGATCATGTGAGCGCTATGCTTGTGTAAGCGCTAAACTCATGTGATTACTAGCGTTAGTAATTGTAAAAATAATTTAATTTCATCTTACTGTGATTAACAAAGTAGAGAAATTCAGACTATTATTGGTAGCAGGACCAATTAAAGAGTGATAAAGGGGTCGATCAATTTGGTGTTAAAGAGACCGACCAAAATTGATGGGAGAGAAGGACCGACCTCAATTGATGTAGCACGAGTTTAGTAAGAGCACGAATTTGATAGAACACGAATTTGGTAGTCGCGACACCATGCTTTGCCTATCATATAGTCGCTTGCAATACCTTGATATATATATTTGGTAATAATATTACTATGAGGGCCAATTAAAGTGAAGACCGAAATTTAATGGTATTTTAATATATAGATTAGGTTGTTGGAGGACCATTCTATATTATTGTGAGCAGCTATTTGAAATTCTTTGACTTTCGAAATTTTCGACTTTCGAAGTTTTCGAATTTGGTAGAAGGAGCAAATGAGTTTTTTAATAGGAATAGGAAAGCCTAAAATAAAGTAATAAAACTCAAAAATATAAGAGTGGGGACCGACCAAGGGATAGCCGGTTGGCGACGGTCCCACGACTCTTTTATGTTTTTTAGTTTTTTTTTTCATTCTTTCCACCTATTTGCTCTTAAGTCTTATGTGTTCTCTAAAGCTATGTATTTCGAAGATCATTATTGTTATTTACACCCATAGGTGTTAGTTCATACGCCCGAAAATTTCAGATATAACGCTCTTTAGTAAAAACGTTGTAGATTCTTCATACAATGTCCGTTTTCGATGGTTAACCCCAATTCAGAATCGGAAAGTCGCTGAATATCTCTTAACGAGGAAAGGTTTAGGTTTTGAGCTCGTTTCGTCCGTCGAACGGAGCAAACAGCAACCTTCCAGGAATTTTTAGCTGAAATTCTGACATTTTTCAGCTTATAGTTCGTCTAGGGTTTAGGCCATATCTCTTAGACCGTTGCTCGGAGTGGGATGCCCTTTTAATATATTGTAGTAGAAATATATAGGAGCATATGTTGCTTAGAACTTTTTTCCCCATTCTACAACCGTTGCTACGTTTTTACAAGGTGACTATAATGATACATCAGAAACTATGTGTTGACCAATGTTAGGGTTTCGTTGTATTTCGACCAATATTGAGATTTTAGTGCGACCAATATTGAAGATGTGTTATTCAAGCTCGGACAATATTAGGGATTGGTCAATTGGAGCTTTTAGCTTTGCATATGGCATGACGATGACTTGGTGCTTACACAAAGATGTGATGTTTCGACTTAGTGCATTCATCCGCAACTTGTCATGCTTTGTGATAAGTCAATATTATTCAATTAAGGTTTGAGTATTGATGTAAAGTCATTCTAGGAATTCAACTGGGGAATATAGAAAGTAATCAAGTTGTTTTATACTAGTAGGCAATGTATCTATGAGCATTGGTGTCCATCCGGGAAAAAAGATGTGTTCTGGATATTTATTACATATAGTCAGAGATCACCTGGGAAGAAATTGCAATCATCACCAATGATATTTTGAGGACAATGTTACTTTATACTAGTGATTAATCCATCTAGGAGTTGTCCAACCGTTATGAAGGAGTAAGCACTGAGTCGTACAGTACTAATATCGTGTGTAGAATATTGAAAAGCTTAGTCGGGTGAGGCTCTAATATCACATGTGTATTTTCAGAGAGATTACAAGATCAGTGTGAAATGCCTGTAGCGAGAGTTTGATATTTTAATTTTCTTGCGGAACATGAAATATGAATTTTATGCTTTTGCTACCGGGCCAGTAGCATAAACAAAAATTCTATTATTTTTGTGCTTCTTCTGCTGGGCAGAGGCGACTTTACTATTTTATCCTTTTTCAAAAATCCACCATCTACAGGTGGCTATCTGGTAGACCATTAGTTGTATCGGCGGATGGTATCCGACTACCCTATGACACTGGGACTAGCGATCCCTCACCCGGCTAGTACGGTGTGTATTGTCAGGATAGCTGCAACGGACCTATGGTGGCTACCCGGAAGATCATTTGTTGCAACGGTGACCATTAGCTGTAACAGGGGTAGGAGATATTGTATTCTCGTTATATCACGATGGAAAATCATATGTCGGACTCAATGACCCTTGAAACTCGGTTGGTGGAATTAGATTGTTGGTTTAGATAACCCTTGAAATGAGGTTTCTGTTCAACAGAACCTCAATATCTAAAACTATTTGGGTAGGAAGTAGGAACCCTTTAAGGTTCCAATGATAATTCTGAAACAAGAATTCCGGCTTCAGAGGCGTCGGTGTCTCTACGAGATGAGTATTACATATTGAGGTAATTCATACCATCTATTTGTTTTGATGTCCCTTGAAATGAGAATTATGCTTATTGCTTATAAGGCTATCTGGGACAAATCGATGAATAGTCGCTCAAAGGAAAAATTATCGGATAAGTTGGCAATCAAAATTATAAATCGATAAACATTTTTTGGTAAAAAAATCAGATTGGTATGAAAAGTTGGTGATGTTGGTTCCGTGAGTGGCTTATCTGGAAGTCAGAGCCTGCCAAGTAAATCGTAACCCGACCCGTTGGAAGAGAAGATTTTCCGATCAGTAACATATCATATTTTGGGAACCACCAGCAGTAGAAAGGTCTTGATAGATGGGATTTTTGTGGGTATTGATGATTTGGTTGGATTCAGAGGAGGAAGAATTTTCGACTCTACATCTTTTAGGTTTTTTGTTACAATTTTCCTCAATTTCTTTTGCATCAGTGTTAGCTTCCTCATCGGTAATGTATGTTATAACATTACTAGTACATCCCATATTTATTCCTCGGGAAGCCATAAATGCACGCTCTTTATTTGTTTCAAACATCCACACAGTAATTCATCTTGAGTCATTTCATCACATCTCAGTTGTTGAGCAATCTTACTACATTTATACTCATCATGATCGACACATAACATTCCTCGTATTAGTTTTCAAAATCATATTTCACTCTTATTTCCCTTCCCCACCCCAGCCCCCAAGACGTATCCACACATCCACTCCTTTCCAGTGGTATTTTTAGTTCCACTTCCACTTTGAGTGCGATGTTTTTCCAATTTTTTGGTTTATAATTTGGAGGATCGACTTCAATTTTCTTTCCTATATCAGCACAAATGATTTGTATTTTTTTTTTATCCAGATGCCCTAACCTGAGATTATGCAATTCGATACTCCAAGTTTGGTGAATGAATACATGCTATTCAAGAGGAGATTTAGATTTATACCTTTCTAACACAAGAAGGTGACCCTTTACGGTCCATGGTATCTTTTCCAGAACCTCATCAACCATATCATTAGTTTTGAATTTGAAAACGAATAAGTTGAAACCCATTGACTTGATTTCAATAGATTTATGCTTCCTCAAAATAATATTAACTTTCTTTTTAACCTTGCGAATTTGAGGGCGACCAAAAACTAATTAGGGGTGACTTTTTTAAATCAATCCTATGGATGTGGTTAAGGGGTGACCTAGGAGTATGTAAAAATACTAAAATACCCTTTCACTAATCAAATTAATCTTCAACTGGTTAATAATTACCAAAAAACCTTTCACTAATAAAAACTAAACCTAAACCTATTTCACTCCATTTTCTCTCAAACTACCGATATTGAAATTTTGTTTTCTCTTCTTCTTCCATTTTTTCAAACTACCGATTGTGGCACAATCGAATTCATCTTCAACCGATTAATCTTAAACCAATTAATCGTCGTTACTACAATCTAAAGATGGTTCGACAAAAGCAAACAAATCTTCAACCTCCTAATACAAAGTGGCCGGATTTTGCCACAAGAATAAGTGATCGAGAGATTGTTGAAGAACAATACAAAGAACGCGAAGAGGTTGAGCTAGAAACGGAAACCGATTCCGACAATCAGCCTTTCGAGCACTTGATGGCTCCAATAAGGTAAGGGGTTTGCCATATTTTGTGTTTATATTGATTGAATCGCATGAATTAGTCACTAAAATATCAAGGGTTTTAGGTTAGATTGCACAATCGGTAGTTTCGTGGTTGTATTAAACTACCGATTGTGCTAGTGTTCTTCATTGCTCATGAAAATCATGCACGATCGGTAGTTATGTTTAGGTTATAAACTACTGATTGTATTACTGGATGCAAATGTAGTAATAATCGTAGTTTTGTATAGGGTTAAACTACCGATTGTGCAAGTTAGTGATCCTCAAAAACATTCTTCATAATCAGTAGTTATATTTAGACATAAACTACCGATTGTATTACTGGATGCAAATGTAGTGATAATCGGTAGTTTCGTTTAGGGTTAAACTTCCGATTGTGTTAGTTAGTGATCCTCAAAAACATCGATCACAATCGGTAGTTAGATTTAGACATAAACTACCGATTGTTTTCCTGGATCCAATTTTAGTGATAATCGGTATTTAAATTTTTTATGTAACTACTGATTGTACGTTTGTCCATAGACTTTTGTGTTCCATTTTTTTTTTGTTAAAAATCGGTGGATAATGTAGAGCCCGAGCTACCAATTGTGCACAATCGGTAGTTAAGTAGTTTTTTTTACTACCGATTGTACACAATCAGTAGTTGCGTTGTTTTTTTGACTATCAATTGTTAACAATATGTTGAGTTCAATGTACTTTTTCTACCGATTATGTACTGAAATAATTGTTCTTTATCTTGTATCAAAGAAGGGAAAGGCATTCTAAGCAAGGCCACGATACAATTCTATCGGGGCATCGTCGTGAAGGTGGTAAGAAGGTTACCGCTAGTGCAAGACGACAAACGAGCACTAGGGGAATTCTTATAACCAAAGGAACTCAACCAAGCGTTCCAAGAAGTACAAACGAAGAAGAAGTAGGACCAAGTGCTCCACAAGATAGATACTTCGAAGAAGGTGGACCAAGTGGTACACAAGAAGAAGAAAATGCTACAAAGAAGCAAGCTAGGAAGAAAGGAGGACACAAGGTCCCCTACTCTTTGAAGATGAAGGGTCTACAACAAGGTCAAATCCCTGGCCTCCTAAGAGATAGATGAGATCTATTGTTTGGGTACAAGGATTCTTGGGCCAAAGAAATCTACTCTACTTAGGTAATAATTATAAAACATCATTCTTAATATATTGTATTTTTATTCTTTTTATTCGTAGACGTGTTAACTTTTATTCTAATTGTTTTTTAATTCGTCGTGTATATTAGGACCATCTAATGCGGTCCGTCTACTCAAACCTACGGCCATACCAACAAAGATGAACGATTGGCCGTTGGAAGGTGAGTGTCAACGGTTCAAGGAAATTATACTGCAATCAGGGCTATCTACGGCCGCCGAAAACTCCATGTTACCTCACGACCGGGTGTCGATATCAACATTCATGGAGAGGTATTATCCTGAGACCGATATTTTCCACATGCCGTGGGGAGAGATGGCCATCACACCCGATGATATGCTGCAGATTCTAGCTCTCCCCGACCATGGTACGACGGTGAAGTTTGACTATGTGAAGCAGTTAAGCTGGGACCAGCTTTATGTTTACACTCAGAGGTGCTTTGGTTGGGACCGAGCGACCTCCGATGAATATTTTAGCCGGTGCGCTAAATACAAAACCAGGCAATTCAGCATAGTGGCACTGATGAATATGTTCATAGGCACCAAGGCTAAGGAAGCGCTGAACCCAGAGTTTAGCGATGACGAGGTCAATGCTGCAGCCACAGCATATCTGCTCTGTTTTTTGGGATGTGTGATTTTCCCCAATGCTAGTGGCAACCGGGTGGACTCCAACCTTTTACAACTTTTGCATCCCCTCCACAAAGTTCAAGACTATTCGTGGGGCATCGCATGTCTTGCGTTCTTGATGGAAGAGATGAGAAAGGCATCCCGGGAGAAGACTAGCCAAATAACCGGGAACGTGAGCTTACTCCAGGTATTTTGGTAACTTCATTGATGGTTTGATTGTTATTTATTTTTTCCTCTTTTAAGAATCAATTTTTTCATACTTGGTTTGATATGTACACTAGACATGGATCTATGATCACTTCCCGTCCCTCGAGTTGGCCAGAGAGAACCCGGTATGGGAGAAAGGTACAACCCGAGGCACAAAATACATCTTTTCGGGAAACCATTCAAGGATCAAGGAGAAGGAGTTGATTACTTTGAGGAGGAAACTAGACTCCATGGCATACAAAGATGTATGCTTTGATCCTTACAGGGAAGACCTACCTAATGGTCATTTAGCGCGAAGGTATGAGTTGGCTTTCTACTATGGACCCTTGTGGCATCCAACTGGATATTTAATGTACAATGCCACAAGGGTGATGCGTCAACTAGGTTTTGTCCAAGAACAACCTTGGAGTCCTTTTAGGGGAAGGTTTGAGCTGGACGTGGAGAATTGTGTTTGTGGTAATGACTCGATCACCATTGTTTACTCTGGTAACCCATCGGTTGAACATCGGGACAACATGATGCAATCTATGATCAACCAGGGGAGACCTGTAACCCGAGCTGATGAAGTAGATCCTGGCTATATGGTATAGTACCGGGAGCATTCTCATCTTCACGTGATCCATGAAGATAAAGGAAAGAGCACCAGGGTGCCCGAATATAGGTACATCATCAAAGACAAGCCCTCGGGCTATGAAAGGCTGGTATGTAATGTTATTTCCTTTTGATTTTAATATTACGGGTCAATATTATAGATAATAATCGTTTGATTGTTATTGCCTAAAAACAGAAAAAAAAGGATTGCATTTTTGTCGAACAAGATAGCTGGGTGCATCAATGCAGGAGTGCCTCCAACGAGTGAGCATAAATACCTCATTGACAACATCGATAATGAAGACTATGCTATCAAGTTTGGAGAGAAATCTGCAAATCGGTCGAAGAGGCTAACATCAAAGCACAGTAAAAGATCTCGCGGATCAACGAGTGATGCTCCTGAAGCAAATGCCCCTGAAGCCAATGCCCCTGTTGCTCGTGCTCCTCGTACCAAAACCAAAAGAGTTAGAAATTAGATTGTGGTTGTTAACTTGGTGGACATTACTCTAGTGTTTAACATTATTGGTTTTAATGTATAACATTTGAAAGGATTTTATGTTCTTTTTTTGAGTTATCAATTGATTTTCAATCGATTTATTTTTAACAAGTTATTTTTTTCAAATTTTACATTATAATCGGTAGTTAACGGGTTTGAACAAACTACCGATTGTGTAAGCGTAATACAATCGGTAGTTAAATATCTACCGATTACATTTACCCCAGGAACTATCTGTTCCTGGCCACTTTTTGTATGATAATCGGTAGTTTGAGAATTTCTTAAACTACCAATTGTGGTTGTACAAAATGTTGAAATTTTAAAAAAAAAATCGATTTCCAATTTGGGGCTACCTATTATAATAGGTAGTTTAAGAATTTCTTAAACTACCGATTGTGGTTGTACAAAATGTTGAAATTTTTTTAAAAAAATCGAATTCCAATTTGGGGCTACTTATCATAAACGGTAGTTTAAGAATTTCTTAAACTACCGATTGTGCTTGTAGAAAATGTTCAAATTTTTTTAAAAAAATCGATTTCCAATTCGGGGCTACTTATCATAATCGGTAGTTTAAGAATTTCTTAAACTACCGATTGTGCTTGTAGAAAATGTTCAAATTTTTAAAAAAAATGCGATTTCCAATTTGGGGCTACCTATTATAATCGGTAGTTTAAGAATTTCTTAAACTACCGATTGTGCTTGTAGAATATGTTGAAATTTAAAAAAAAAATGAATTCCAATTTGGGGCTACTTATTATAATCGTTAGTTTAAGAAATTCTTAAACTACCGATTGTGCTTGTACAAAATGTTCAAATTTTTTAAAAAAATTCAAATTCCATTTCTTTTACCGTTTTGTTACCGTTCTGATTTATTACCGTTGATCAACGGCTATAATTTGTATTCTGATACACCTATAAATAAATGAATATATATCTCTCATTCCCATTTTAAATCCACAACTTTTACATTTCATAGAAAATTTATAATCTCTCGTTTTCATAATTATGGCTTACGAAAATTTTAGGCTTAATGCAGAGAATTTTACCGTAGAGGAATATTTATCCCTATGTCGAAACATAGTATTACATTATCCAGCAAGCGGTCATGAAAGTCGGATGAATGGTTCAATGAGCATGGAATGGTTAGAATATATTCATGCTAACTTTTGTAATTAAACCGGTAACCCCAATAACCGGAACAGAGCAGGCCTTTTTTGTCGATATATGGAAATAACAAGGGCAGTACTAGAATTTTCTACTTTAACCGCTAAGGTGAATGAAAGAAGAATTAGGAATGAAACTGATGATGAAGTTGTTGCCAGATCTCTGGAGGAATGGAGAAGATGGAAAGGTTCAGATTTCAGATACCAACCTCATTTCGAGATCCTAAGGGTGATGGAAGAATACAACCCTTTTGTGTTGATTATTCTCCGAAGATGTGAAGAACGTCGTCCCGGGCGTCATACGACCCGTTGAAGGTTTGATAATAGGTTTGCTTAAGGGTTTAAGTGTATTCTAATGATTTATTAAATTTCATTTCCTTTAATGTTACGGGATGTATGCCTTTTCGATTCAATGAAATGATTTATTATCTTTTTAAAAAAAAACGAATTTCAATTTGGGGCTACTTATTAGAATCGATAGTTTAAGAATTTCTTAAACTACCGATTAACATAATCGGTAGATAATAGTGTACCCAAAACTTCCGATTGTTAATATTAGTTCGAACTTAGTGTACATATTTTCTGTACACTCTTGTTACACCAGGCCTCAACGGTTTTTTTTTTTTTTGAAAAAAGAAGAGCCGTAAAGACTCTAATCTATATAAGGAGGGTGACATCTTATCATTTATGCACCTCCAATACATTTTAACTCTCCAACTTCGAAGAAATAACCGTATAGATTAACGGCTCAACCTATTCTCAACTAAAACAGCCACCTTTTCCATCTCTTTTTCTCTACTGATTCTTTTACTCCCTTTACTCTCATTCTCCATTGAAAATGTCTCCAAAATCTTTACCTAAACAATTAAAGAAAGGAAAGGAAAAGATGGTGATAGAGGAGTTCAAAACCATTGAAATCAATTCATCAACCGATTCCGAGGCAGATATCTATGTTTTGGATCCTCGACTCTTTTTAAGGGAGAAAGACTTGTCAGGCATAAACCTATACTGCAATGAAGATGGAGAGTACATAGGTCCACTTCAGGCTGATCCTAAGGGGAACGAGAAGAAGAAGAAGAAGCGGGTTGAAACTAGGACCAAGTCGAGAGTAACAAGGAGTGGAAGAATTTCATGAGATCAATGAGATTGATCACTTCAATTTCTATAATGTGTTTTGTTTCGCTTTTTTTGGATGTTTTTAATTTTTTTGAACAAGGTTAATGAACAATATGTAGTAAGTTTATTGAACAAGTTTTTCTCCGGATGTTGAAATAGTATTACGAAGTTAGATGTTAAGTAAAATCGGCATAATCGGTAGATAATAATGTTTCTAAACTACCGATTACATACAATCGGTAGTTATTAAATTCACGTGCTACTGATTATCCATAATTGGTAGTTATTTATGCTCACTAACTACCGATTGTGGCAAGAAAAATTCTGGACAACAAAACCATTTTAATCGGTAGATAATTAAACTACCGATTACAAAGTTTACAATTTTAAAGTTTAATTCATTATATGTTTACAATTGGTAGATATAAATTTTCAATGCCTACTGATTGAGAAAGATGAAGAGTTCGAAATTTTGAAAGTTTTGAGAAATTCAATTTGGGACGACACCTATAAATCGGTAGTTTAAGTACTCCATTAAACTACCGATTGTACAATCGGTAGGAATAAAAATCACGAGCCTAACGATTGTACAAAACTATAACTCGAAAAATCAATCTAAAACACTCTTGATTTCTATTCCAAAACTAACTCAAATAATTTTATAACACTAACTATAACCAAATTAATTAACTAATTAATCAAAATTAATACTAATTAAGCAAGGGTAAATTAGCCATTATAAAAATTATATGGATAAGGGATATATTGAGATTACTTTAAAATGACTTTATTTTATTTTATTAGTCGTGCCTAATTAGTTTTGGATCGTCCTCAAATTCACTAAGGCTTTTTAAGGTCAAGGAAATCAATAGGTTCATTAGAGATTAGCTTTCCTAAAAAGCTATTAGTTCATTCCTCAGCAGATGTATTAACATCTTCAGCAGTGGTGATCGTTCTTCTTGCTAGTTTTTGTAACATATTACCAATGTTAGCAGATTACATATCCTTGCTGTAAATTGGCTATTTGATTTTGAGAGATTTGAGATTCTCATCCAATCAAAAAAAAGAAATTTTTAGTAGACATAATTAACACTGAAAATTCATTTGCCAAAGAAGTTTAGGGAATTAACATTAACAGCGTGTTTGGTTCACCGAATTGGAATTCCATTAATCTGATTATAAGGGAATCAGATCAATTATCTGAACCAAACACGATGGATTCTCTGGGAATCAGATTCCACGGGACTCAAATTACTTCAAATTTGTTGTTTTTAGTTACGCTCGCCAAGGAATATGATGGAAACCAATTACCCAGAATTGAAGCGTAATTTATATGAATTGGCAAATTTACCCTCCAATATAAATATTAATCGATTAGATATATATGTTCTCAACTCTTGTAGACTCGTACTTTCTCCCTTTCCTCTGTAATCTAGTGTAACGCCCTACCTTAAAATTCTAGGTCGGCCGCCCTAAAATAAAAGTGTGACATACTTATGGAACTCTTTACACACTTAAACCTTCAAGCCAATAAATAAAGATCCGGCTATCATATGGGACTTTTGAAAAAATAGATTTTAAAAAAAACTTATTTAAAAATAACGATAGTTATATAAGATCTTTAAAACAAAGTCTTTAAAAAAAATAGTCTATCTTCGATACGCAGGTCGGTTATTTAATTTAAATGATAAGAATCTTACTTAAAATAAAGAAGTCTGGATTTAAAACCAAACTATAAAATATTTGATTGTTTAAGCACCTTGAATACGAAGATGATATAACTTTTCGGAACAAAAAGTCGTTCTACAAGTTAGGTTGCCCCGCGGCCACCGTTCCCTGAAAAATAATAGTAAGTTGGGTCAGACCCCAACTTAAAGTAGATGCTCGCACCCTTATGCCCTTTACGAATAAATTATCAAAACAAGATTCATGAAATGACTTCGTCTGGTAAAAAAAATAGTTTATAAGAGTATCTCTTTGAAAGTAGTAAGGTCGACGACCTAAACAGAAATATATAACTTTTAGAATCTAGGGAAAAATACAAAGGCACAAAAACAGTTGTATATAAAAGAATCGAAAAGAGGTTTCCCACCCACGAAACTAATCGACTTCCCCTCTCTATAGTTTCATTTTCTAACCGTACGACGATACATATCGACCCTTGCATAGTCCACTTAATTTCCTACAGTGCGTAGAAAGATAAGTGTTGTCGACCTCATTCAAGATAATAGATCCATATCTTCTAGGCGACCCCTCCGTCATCGCCCAACAAACTCTGGAAGTCGATCCAACTACGAGTCTCAAACAGATGTACACAAACACCAATAATTCGAACTACGGATAGTTACTTTCACTACTACCCGAAACTTGGGAAATCAAGACAAAACTACCGAAACACATGCCAAATAAAAATAAGTAGTATTTTGTACATCTATAGTACTCAACAATAGTACTAAATATTCAAATCATACCACTATTACATCTAACCATAACAAAAGATGACATAGCACAAATATGCCAAACGCTTACCTTTTAAGCCGACCTTATGAACCACTATATCACTGATAGTTTAACGATAATTTTACAAACAACAATATATATATCATACCTACACAAGACTAGATTGAAGATTCAAACAAAACTCCAAATAGTAGTACTATAAACATGTACTGATATGATTAGAGTGTCCTATATGAACGTCATACATTTGAGAGGTATAATGACTAAAAAAAACTCATTGTACAATCTAACGCCTATGTACAGACTTATTGTACTACCAAACCCAACCGGGAGGAAGGACGACTATCAAACACCTGCGTACAGACTTCTTGTACTATCAAATTCAACCGGGACTGGACTACAATGGAACGCCTGCACTAAACTTATTAACAAGAACTATAGGTAGCCTTGCACTGACAAGAACTATAGGTAGCCTAGTGCTATCAGTAGCCTAGCAAACTATAGTTATAAATTGTTAAGAAGAACAACGTTATACAGTGTACAAACTGATGTTGTATGAAACGTATCATCATCATTATCAAACACCTGCACTAAACTTATACATCTAATCCTACTACATAAGAATCACCCTTCATCAATTAAATCATATTCAAACCTAATACTAGTACTATCAGTAGCCTAGCAAACTATAAGCATACATAAGAATCACCCTTTATCAATTAAATCATATTCAAACCTAATACTAGTACTATCAGTAGCATGTTAACAAAAACAACGTTAGCCTAGCAAACTATAAGCATTAATTGTTAAGAAAAACAATGTTATACTGTGTATAGACTGATGTTGTATTAAACGAATAATCATCATTATCAAACATACATATTTAAACATGACTAGCAATCATACCTTAAGATGGGCATAATAGAATTTAAGTGTCAGACGAATCTATAAAGAAGAAAAGTAGGGAGACTTCTACTAGGGAGACTTCTACTCACCGTTAACAAATCAATCATAAAGAGAATAAGAATTAAAGAACCTACTTGTTTTGATGTTACAAAGATTTCCCTGTAAACTTCAATTATGATTTTTCTAACTTTGCCTCCCTTCTTCTCCTAATTGTTTTGTAATAAGTTGAGAACATGGATTTTAATCGGTCCATAAAAGGAAAAATCAGGACTAATCTTCCTTTATTTGCAGCATTCCCCCTGACCTGTCTCATGTGTGATTACCAGAAAAAATTTCAAAACATAACAGAAAAAATATCACATTCCAAGAGATTCATCAACATAAATCAAGAAAAGAAGTAGTTAGTTTTCTGCAAATTATCAAAACCAAAATTATTAAAAACAGTAATGAATCATAAGAGATTTAGAGGGAATTTCACTTTTTGAATATTGAGTTGACTCGCCCGATTTTCAGAGTTTTTATTGATCTTATTATTATTGGCCGACTTTAGGAGGCCTTCTATATGGTAACTTGGAATGTATTTGTCCGTCACAAAGTTTGTCCCAAGAAATCAAAATTAAAATTTATGAATTCGCAATTTCTTAAAATTAAAATTATTTTTTAAATAATCAAACAAATTGTTACCCAATTTCCATCAAGTACAATCATTCGAACAAAATTCATGTTCAAAGTACATCAAAAACTGCATTGATTCGATCAGAATATATGAATTTCAGTTTCTTTTTCATTCAAAATTTAAAAAAAATCAAATCATAGTTTTGAAAATCAATTTGAAAGACCAATAAGAGTACAATCTATTTCAATTCAATGCAAACATAAAATGGAAGATCTCATTTAAGTGATTGAACCTTTTATTTCAGGCAATTTGAACAAATTTGAGATTTTGAAAACATTTTTTTCTGAAAAAATACAGAGCTCTGAAAGAACTTTTGTGGAGAAGATGACGGGTTATTAGCCCGGTTTTCTTAACCCGTTACTGATACACGACCTGACCCGACCCGACTAGTTTAGAAATCTAATTTTTTCTCCTTACCCTACATATAGTATGGATAATCTTTCGATCCGTTGGTGAACCATAAACAAGCTGCAAATATTTGATCATTTGGCGACCCCAACTGATTCAATCCAAATACATTACATTACAAACCCAAAGAACGTATCTTCATATTAATTTTTCCTAAAAAATCGGCTTAATCATGCTATTAAATGTAGTTGTTGTTAGATCTTCCACCTTATAATTAATGATGCTTTGAAGTTGTTATTAGTGAAGACAAAGTTAAGAAGGTTGTATATCTCTGTACTGTGAGTCTGTGAACGAGGGAGGAAGAAACTCAACAAAGAGATGTTAATAAAGAAAGAGGCGGCTGTCTGAAAAAGAAGTAGAGATGATTAGTTTTCTAGGTTTTGTATTTGATCTTTTCCCACAACTACCCTTGCACAGATGGTGGACGTGTGTTTTGTGTTTGTTACTTACTTTTGACGTGTATATATACCCAAAAGCAATCGTGCCCAAACAGAGTTAACTACTTTGGACGTGTAATATATGAGCAACAATAATATGGCTAAATTCTTTTACTGAGGTTTATATATGCACAGTTAGTACATTTGATATTATTATCCAAACATATAATCATGAATATAAATATTATTTAATTATTATATATAAACGTATCCGTGTCCGTGTCCTGTTAATTTTAGGAACTTGTCATGTTCGTGTCCATATCATATCGGTTCTGGTCAATGTGTCCGCATTGGTATAACCCAGAACAAGGTTAAGTATATTGTATAACAAAAAAATGATGATAAAATTGCCTTCCATGAATTTTAAAAACTTAACAACTTGGTAGCCATGGGTTGTATTTCTTACTACACGTGGAAATGAACAAATATTGGTGTAAAATTGTAAACTAGTAGTTAGTCGCCGTTTTATTATGAAATACTACATGGTTAATTAGTGATCTCTCTCTTATTCGTTCTATTGATGAATTTAGGTGCTTCTGTGGCAATGAAACTGATCCTCAATCCTTCGAACGTGTTCGATGAAATATATAATGATATTGTTACTTAGGAATATTTTGCTCAAATGTTATTCTCACACGTCAATTGAATAGAGGAACTCCCGAGCATTTGGTTCTACATGTTTGAAGTTTAAAAATATCTATTATTATATTATTATAAATAATAAATTTATAAATAAATAAAAGAGAAACGTTTACAAAGAATAGGTTGGGAGTTAAGCAACAAGTTGAGCCCCAACCCCTTTGTGAATAACAATTGTTAATCTATGAAAAAGAAAGTTACCAACTCTTTCATTGACGTTTTGGTTGTCAAAACAATTCTTCAATCTCTTCAAAAACACCACTGTGTCAAAACAATTATTATTATTATTATTATATTGGATGAAAAGGGTATTTACACAGGACCGGAAGGAAGCCGAGCCATCAGCTGGGCTCCCACTCCCTTCTGGATAGTTAACCCTAATCTGAAGAAAAGAGAGTTGTTGATTTTGTGGTTGTAATCAAAGCTTGCTATACAGTTCTGCAACCTCTTTACAAAAATTATCATGTCCCGTCCTAGTTTGCCTAGAGTTGTGAAGGCCAACACACCAAGTCCGTAACCGTGTGCCTCGCATTTATTATTATTATTATTTTATTTATCAAGTGCAATATATTTTGTGTTTTCTATAATATACGTACATAAATATTCTAACAACAGAATATGGTGTATGCATTCGTCGGTCTCCCACTGCTGCAGCAGTCATCTAGTATTATTGGACGACTGAAAGGAGTCCCTCTATAGGGTGACTCCCATGTATTCTTTCAGAAGCATTTTGATGGTCACACTTTTTTCACAATCACAATTCTCATCAGTTCAATCGAATTTTCTCTAATTTTCATTATAATTCACACTAAATTGTTCCAATCATCATCAATTTTGTTCCAGTCATTCAAATCGAACATTAACAACTTATAATTCGATTGAATTCATAAATCTAGAAATTATTAATCTCAATTAAAAAAAATAGATCTCAATTTTGATCAGATTCAAACAATTGATCGAATTAAAACATCTCATACTTCAATTTTAATGAGGAAACACAAATAACATTTCTCAATTGAGATATTGATCTCTATATAGTCTTCAATTAAGGAAATTTGACAATAAAATAAAATAAAAGAGAACAATTTGAAACATAGAAGTCTCAGAATTCTAATTCTGGACATAGAAGACGATAACTAAAAAGTTATTTCCACCCAACCTTCCACGTCCCTACCGTTTCAGCCCATTTACTTGAGCTCGGTTACCGACTCAGTGATTCAACTGAGTCACAGACTCATACCTCCTTTTTTCTGAAATCTATTAAACTTTTAATCGTGAATCCTTAATTCACCTATATTAATGAAAATCATGAGTTGGAGGATATAATCCACAGATACGATACAAGAGACCAGATCCAAGTGAAAACTAAGCTATAATCAAATATAACAACAGTAAGTAAAGGAAAAGATAAAAACAATATGAAAGCACATATAGCTGAAATCTTATTAGAAAATAAGCTAAGCTAAAATAAAATTTGCCATTAAAATTGAAGTTCTTTTTAAGTTTTTCCTTAAGAATCCACCGTCAAACCCAAAAACCAATAGAATATTTAGATTATTTCTTTCGTTTTTTCAAGAAAAAAGATGGAAAATAGAAAACCCAAAATCAAAAAAAATAAGAGAAACCCAGTAAAAGAAACCTAAGTACTCTAGCAACAAGAAGAAGATGAAGATTCTTTTGCTACCCTTTGTTTTCATCTGTATATGTCTGAAAAAAGGTTAAATTTATTTGCTGATAGTAAAGAGACTAAGTGAGTGAAGGAGAAAGCGACAGTTGTTAGACGATTGAGAGTTTAATTTATTTCTCTAAAATTGAACTAATAAACTAGCCAAGAAAATCAATCATACAAAAATGGGTTTGTGAAAAAAAACATGATTATAGTTGAGGAGCTATTAGATCACAAAATACATAGATCGTTATCGTTAAAGAACTCGTTGGATCAATTGTTGTTGTTGAAGAACTCATTGCATGGTGGATTTTATTATCGTTCATCCTTTATTGTTGTTGATGTTGTATTTCAGAATTTGAAATTTGGAGATTAAATAAGGTTTCTAAATTTATAAAAATGAGGAAACAAGAAGAGATTGAAGTTTGAATTTTGGAGTAGATTTGATTTTTTTAGCTCGAAGTATCAATTTTCTCCTTAAAACTATCTCATAATTGCAAACATCTGAAGTAGAGAGATAAGAAAGAATGAAACAAGATGAGAAAGAGGGAGGTTGTGAAACCGAATGAATACCCTATTCTTACTTTTACATTTTTTAAAGCTTTGTTGACTACTTATTTGACTATAAAAATGCATGTAGGGGGACACTTGGATTTTGAATATGCTTACTCTACACCGTATACTTTCCATGTATATAGGTTTTTTTTTAATATAACGTTGTATGTTCTATAGTAGTAAACTATTATAAATATTACTATGTATATACGTGTCTGTTTTTTAGTTTTTTAAGAATTTATCTGTATTTATATTCGAATTTAAAATTTGGAGATTAAATTAGGTTTCTAAAATTATAAAAATAAGGAAACAAGAAGAGATTGAAGATTGAATTCTGGAGTAAATTTGGTTTTTTAGCTTGGAGTACCAGTTTTCTCCTTAAAACTATCTCATAATTGCAAAATCTGAAGTAAAGGGATAAGAAAGAATGAAGCAAGATGAGAAAGAGGGAGGTTGTGAAACCAAATGAATACCCTATTCTTACTTTTACATTTTATAAAGCTTTGTTGACTACTTATTTGACTATAACAATGCATGTGGGGTGGAACACTTGGATTTTAAATATGCTTACTCTACAACCGTATGCTTTCCATGTATATAGTTTTTTTTTTAATATAACGTTGTATGTTCTATGGTAGTAAACTATTATAAATATTACTATGTATATACGTGTCTGTTTTCTAGTTTTTTAAGAATTTATCCGTATTTATATTCGAATTTAAAATTTGGAGATTAAATTAGGTTTCTAAATTTATAAAAAATAAGGAAACAAGAAGAGATTGAAGATTGAATTCTGGAGTAGATTTGGTTTTTTAGCTCGGAGTATTAATTTTCTCCTTAAAACTATCTCATAATTGCAAAATCTGAAGTAAAGGGATAAGAAAGAATGAAGCAAGATGAGAAAGAGGGAGGTTGTGATACCGAATGAATACCCTATTCTTACTTTTACATTTTTTAAAGCTTTGTTGACTACTTATTTGACTATAACAATGCATGTGGGGTGGAACACTTGAATTTTGATTATGCTTACTCTACAACCATATACTTTCCATGTATATAGTTTTTTTTTTAATATAACGTTGTATGTTCTATAGTAGTAAACTATTATAAATATTGCTATGTATATATGTGTCCGTTTTCTAGTTTTTTAAGAATTTATCCGTATTTATATTCGAATTTGAAATTTGGAGATTAAATTAGGTTTCTAAATTTATAGAAATAAGGAAACAAAAAGAGATTAAGATTGAATTCTGGAGTAGATTTGGTTATTTAACTCCAAGTATCAATTTTCTCCTTAAAACTATCTCACAATTGCAAACATTTGAAGCAGAGAGATAAGAAAGAAGGAAGCAAGATGAGAAAGAGGGAGGTTGTGAAACCGAATGAATACCCTATTTTTACTTTTATATCTTTTAAAGTTTTGTTGACTACTTATTTGACTATAACAATGCATGTAGGGGTGGGTCACTTGAATTTTAAATATGCTTACTCTATAACCGTATACTTTTCATGTATATATATATATATATTTTTTTAATATAACGTTGTATGTTCTATAGTAGTAAACTATTATAAATATTACTATGTATATACGTGTCCGTTTTTTAGTTTCTTAAGAATTTTTTTGTATTTATATCCGTATCATATCCGCGTCAGTGCTAACCAAGTTAATGGAGGAGAAAAAAATAGAGACACCCGACTCGTGGTAGAGTTATTAATTTTTTAAGTTAGATATTGAAGGCCAAGTGTACTGCATTCAAACTACAGTTGTGTTTTGCATCATTATAAAAAGGGGTATTTTAGAATACTCTCTACACCACCGAATCGACAGGACTTGAAACCTTATCAGAGCTGTAAAGTTGCGAATCAAACACTTGCACATGTAACGTGAGTGTTACATGATTCACTCACTTTTTTTTTTCTTTTAATAAAACTGTTGTCTACATTATTAATTCCTTGCCTTGTACGAATTTTATAGTTTCGTTGTTGGCTCCCAACTGCTGTAGCAATCATTTAGATGACCGGTTACACGGCCGACAAAAAACACTCGTAAGCAAAAAGAAACACGTTTAAGCAAACACATAACATGGTTTGGACCCTTTAGCCTAAATCTAGATTCTAGACTATGTAAAAGTTATGAAAATACCTTCTAAATACGCACATCTAAAATATATATCCGATGGACTAAAAAAAACGTGTGTGCGATGAATCAAATTTAATGTATCCTTAAAGCGCAACAAAGAGTTTATTTAACAAAAAAAATTGACATCCTTACATGTGACACGCATACGGCCACCCAATACAATACTGTATCAAGTGATTAAAACTTGTAAGAGGAAAGTGCATTTCCGTAAATGCACTGTCCATTAATTAAAACTCAATGATCAATCCCTCCCTCTCGCAACTCACTCTCTCTATCATTTTTTTTTTGATCCGACAAAAAAAAAATTCATTAAAAAGAGGAGGTACTTAAGGGGTATCTCAATTCAATGAAAACAAAAGAGAACAAAAAAACCAAAAAAAGAGAGTAAAAATCAATTGGACTGAAATAATGAATCCCATAGAACAATAATCGTATTTGCGGTTAGGCCTAACATTTTTGTATTAGATTCGACCCAAAAAAAAGCTTGGAGTTTAACGTTTCTAGTAATATTTTCCAATTCTTTCCTTTTGTTTTCGAAGACTCTTACATTACGCTCCTTCTATATACACCACCGAATTTCTTCATCATGTCCCTATAAGAAGAACAAATCTAGCCTAGATACTCATTTATTGATAAAATCAAAGAAATGGAAGTACGAAAAGGTGTCTATGAACACATAGTTAGCTATGATGAAAACTTCAATCTCAATAGTAAATTTTACTCTAGCTTACCTGATTTTCTATTGAGTTTTTGCTATACGTGGTTTTAGTTGTTTTTATCTTTTCCTTTAGTTACTAGCGTTGTATTTGAAAAACTTGTAAAATTTTATTCATATTGTGGTTTCATTTATCCCATTATCACGGATAAGAAGACTTTTAGATTTTATATTTTCTCCTATGTTCAATTTTGATACAATAGTAAAAATCAGTGAATGTCATGAGCATACAAAAACGTCAAAAAGAATAACGATCACTACAATTAGGACTTGTTTTGGTTCGGTTCTAGGAAACTGACAGTAATTTTTTTTGACGTTTTTCAGTTGGCTTCTCACTGCTGCAGCAGTCATCTAGCATTATTGGCTTAAGGAGGCCTTTAGTTGTCAGTCACAACAAATATCCACAAAATTTAAAATTAGCTTTTTGGTTGTTCAAATTTCCAGAAATTAAGATAAGATTTGAGGTTATTAAATTAAATTGATCATCATTCAATCAAAGACAATCATCCAAACAAATTACCGGTTCAAACTTCTTTAAATTTTCCATTAGATCCATGGGAATCGATTAAAATCAAAAAAGAGAAAAACATTTGAAACAAAGATGTTTCAGATTTTCAATTAGGTGAAACCCATTCGTTCAAATTATACAAACCGAAAGCAATAGGTGGAACAATTTACAGACCAGTTTTGTTTATTTTATTTTTAGTAAACTGAACTCCAAAACTGAAATTTGATTATTATCCACAGGTTCAAGCAGATTGAAAGTACTGCCTTTGAGCTGTTTGAGGAAATTCCCATAAGAGTTTTTCATGAAGTTGGTCACTAAGTATAGCTAAACAGGCATATAAATTGACTGGGGTACGTTTAATACATTTGATTACCCGTGCTAGAGTTTCCAAATTGAACATTGTCCTTTGGGGTTCTTCTACAAATCAGGTCGGAACGTCGGATCAGTCCAGACTCCAACCTGTAGCTGGTTGTGATTGCAGTTTGATCACTTTTGTGAAGAATTATCAAGGTACCCCTCTCATTTTTTTGAAATCATTTGGTTGAGTTAGGCATTTAGGTAGACAGTGGGAAAGGTTAGTATGATGCATTCTATCGTATATCATCTACCATTGTTGTTGACAGTGTGTGTGCATATAACCGCAAATATGACGACTCTTGTTGTATTTGCATTTGCTGATGTCATTCAGTTATATGTAGGCTTTATCATTTTACTGTTGCCCATATTCTTGGAACAAACCTTCTATACACTGTACATCTTCAAAACCTTTTTTATTAAGAAAATGTCTACGTTCATATGTTCATAGCATAGTGTTATCATGCCGCTTGCTTAATCTTTGGTCAGGTTACCTTCTTCGTCCACCGGCGGGCCCCCCCCCCCCAGACACTAACTACTACTGCATCTAGTTAGTAATGGGCGGTGCCCGGTTTGCAGCATTTTTTTAATCAACTATGGTGTAATTTATATCCTCTTCGTTTACCAGTGCGAACCAGAAAAAGGCACAAACTACGTAATTTATGCTCAATTTGTAAAATTTGTGGTCCAGTAAGAATCAGAAATAGTCAACTCAAATTTTAGAAATTGAAAAACGTCTTATTATAAGCAGTCTTTCAACTCAATAAAATTCCTAATTTTGTGCATCTCTGCTTTGGTACTACAATATTGAAGAACAGGAATTCGGTAGGTCAGATTTTATTTTATGCTTAAATTTTTTTTTTAATAGAAAACTGAGTCCACTAGGAAAGAAGAGCTAGGTTGCGTCTAACCCCACTCCTCAATGATCCAACTGTTTCCACCGTCACCAGATTCTAGGATCCTCGAAGCATCGTTCCGACTTCCTGGCCAGAATCGGAGGATCTATTGCTGGAAAATTGTATTTCCAAATTTGAGGTAAGTTTCTATTTATAATCAGAATTGTAGCCTTCTATAGCTCATCAACCGGTTAACTTGAACTTTTTGGTTCGGAATCTTTGGAATACCCGATAGTAAGCTATCTGAGTAAACGTAGTTAGGTTGATAAACACTATTATCTCCGTTTCAGCAAAAATGTTGCTATCACTTTTACAATTTAATCCTATTTTTAAGTTAAAATGAAAAAAAAAACAAACACTTTTACTAAAACAGAGGAATTAAAATATAGAAGTCACAAATTGATACGTAAACCCAATATATCCAAATTCCCACTTTCTTTATTACACTGACAAGATTTACAGCTAAACCTTTGCTTTAGATCACAAGTATCAATCCATATAGAAAATCCATCGGTTTCATGGCTACATTTAGAGGATATATAAAGACACTCGCAGTGCATCATCCAAAATATACAGTTCTATTTTATCCTTCCATTTTATCCATTAGCAGTCATGCTAAACAAGCAACGATTATGTAAAAAGAGTGAAAGAACGGTGCAATTTCAGAATCGAACACAAAGTGACAGATCAACATTGTCAACATTTACAAACTCATAAACACTCAAGCTAAAGAACAATTAAAAAAAAAGATCCTAAAACCAACCAAAACAATTAGTACATGGTGGAGAGAAAAAAATAGAGTGGCTTACTTTTTATACAAGGATTTTGAGCAGAATGCAACCAGTAGGGGCATAAATGATTGGAAGACAGCTTTGCTGCTGGTTCCTCAAATGTAATAACCATGCCTTGAAAACCCAAACTGATTTAGCTTGGCTCTTTTCTCGATCTCTCTGTAATATACAAAGCTGAGAAACTGCATAGACTAGGAACTTCCATGAGATCTCACTGACGAAACAGACTGTGCTGAGACAGATGCAGTTGGACTGTTGGGATCTCTATCTCCGTTTGAGGCTCTAGTTTTTCCAGTCAGCCTCTCTATGGCTTCTTGAGCAAGGTCCATAAACCACTCATCCTCCGGCAATATCCTGGTATAAAGGCTTACATTCTTAGCTTGAAGAGAAAAATAATTACTATTTTAACAACTCACACTGGCACATGTAAATCAGTATATGTACGACATATCTGTAACATAATAAAACAGAGGATGAATTATCAATGACTAAAGAATGAAACTTACAGATTACATACTATATAATTAGATGACAAACAACAGGTTAAGTGGTCTTACTATGGCCTATGTGTGTTTGGTGAATCAGTTTATAACAGAAAAAAAATACAGGGACCAAAACTGCCCAGAAGAAAGGAAACTATAAGGAGCCAAGGTAATGATTCTGTATCCATTAAGAAACAACATAATTGTATATGTTTAGCAGATATCCAATGCAGTACAGAATATTCCAGCAGTATGACAACCATATTATCCAACTCACCATCACAACGAAACCTCAGATTGACTTTCAAATGTCAATCAAGAGACAGAACACTATGGTAAACGGATATTAGGTTATACGAATTGTAGAGGACAACTCTCATGGGAAAAAGTTTCTCACGGCAACTATTGCACAGCTGACATGAAGGTGAAACTGCTAACAACTTCTTATTTTAAATTACTGAACACGCTGAAATGGGCCCCCACCTTCCACAAAAAAGATAAACATGCAAAATCTCTCATTCAGAGCATCTAGAGATTCAACAAGTGGGTGGTGATTGGAGGAAAACAACATGATTTGCTTACTTTTTCTTTCATTTTATTACTATTTTCTGTTCGGCCAAATGGGATTTGAATTTTGAGCATTTCAACATGTTCCCTATTCAGCGCAAGAACACACACACACACATACACAATGTTTTGACGACATGAAGACAATGATTGACTAGATAATCAGAGCTAATTTCTTGACACATTTGGTTTTATGCTTTGAAGCAAGACAACAGTCTCACTTTTGATATTCAAAGAGACTACCATAGACAAAAGAAAAGAAGACTATCTGGTGTCACAATTTTCAATCATTAATAATCAGCGTACCTGTATGGATCCTTTCCAGTGTTAGCAAATGCTGCTGCAACTCTGGATATTATGTCATTGATAACTTGATTCAAATGCCGTGATAAGTAGCGTCCTTGGGATGAGAAATGAATGACAAATTTCATATCCAGATAGAACTGCAGATATAAATAAAAGGAGTTAGTATTCAATTATAAAAGAAAATGATGTGAAGGACCACCAAGTTAAATACCTGCTGAAGACCGAAAGCACCCAAAGGTCTTGGCCCTTCCTCGATATCATCCCAAAAACTTTGGTCATTTGAAAGCCACAAGATGACAGTCTCTGTGAGTCTCATTAGTAGAATTGTAGCAAATCTTTCCCGGCCTACAAACATCTCTGCTGCTATGGTAGCCATTCTGTGTAGCTTTGCAAAAAGTTCCTAAATAACCAAGGAAAAATAACTATCACAAAAAAATAAAAAAATTGGCAGTTAAAATGATGCATGTTCAACAACACTCAGTGACTACTGATATTATGCATCACAAAAACATTTTTTGAGCTATAACAGCTTTAAGTCCAAATTATCGTAGATAGTAAAACATGTGGCAGACTACATGAGCATATTTTCAAGTGAAATGAAAAGAGTGAGAGTGAAATGGCACTACTGTGAGGAGCATTCGCGTTTGAAAATATTTAAAATGATTTGCATGAATTTTATTTTTTTTTAACCTGTAGGGTTCCTGGTATGATAAACAGAAGCACAAAAAACAGGGATTGATGGGATCCGTTCCTCCTGTTCAAGGCATTGATAGGTTGATCTGACGATAATGAGGGTCACAACTAAATATAAATGCTTGAAGCTCCCCACAAGTCAAGATTAAGAAACATAGTACAAACTCTAACGACCTCACCCATAGAAATGTGATACTATTAAAGCCCACACGAGGCAATTGTTAAGCATAGAGGACATGGAAGGCTATCTTTTACAATGTGTCACTTGAAATTACCTGGAAGATGGGAGAAGGAAACCACTCAGGTTCATCAAGACTTCCATCCATATTCAAGTACATCTCTGCTTTAAGATGGGTGTCACCATCTTCCGTGAAAATGAGATCAAGAGCATGCTGTTGACAGAAAGCATCTCTTAACCTATCAACAGACCGTTGCAGGCGTCTTTTCCATTCACGTTGCTCTGGGTGGCGATTCCTATCAGGTGCTCGTTTACGAGGATCATCCTTGATATTCCCCTGGTTCATCGGGGCAAGCTTCATGGCAGCACGTGGGAGCATCTCATCTGCTAACAAAGATGCATTAGCTAGCAATGCTATCTGCTGGGATTCTGTCTCAGCGAGCCGAACGATTTTATTTGAGGAACCTTCCATGTTTCCTTCATCCTCGAGAGATCCAGGTAATGCATTTATGAGTAAGCTGATATATGAGTTGAACACTTGAAATAGACCTTCCAATGTAGGGCCTCCCAACTGCATACTTAGCAGTGGTCCTACATCCTCAAAGAAATCCTTCAATGGAGACACAAAGCTATCAAGAGAAAAGATCACCAACATGCCAAGAAGAGAGAAATTATACTGGAAACCGACTAACTCCTTTCAACATATATACACATAAAAAAAACGTAGATACTTAAGATGCTTTTTTATGAAGTAGATTCCAACATACATGCAGTGAATCTAAAGTTTAACCAAAAACGAATACTAATGGGAAGGCCAAAGAGTTCCCATAATGGAAAGTGACATCAATCTATATCAATTACAATAGAATATACGATAAACACAGAAGCCTGCTTTTCTACATAGATCTGCTTGTAAGCAAAAAATTTTGGCTCTCATTTTCTTTGTTCTCCAGGGTCCTTAGTAATGTCCACTTGCCTCTCGGATTTCTTTTCCTTGCACAAACTTACTACTAGCTAAAACAAACCATGCCAACTAACACATCAATCTTATTGACATAACATCTAAGTTAGAAGCAAAAGCCTAAAAACCCACCTGGACCATCGAAGTGAACCGATGGGCACTGCTCGAAAGTTTATAATGGAATGTAGCCTTAGTACCAAGACCAGATTGACGGGTAGCAGTTGGAGGATATACAAGTACCCACTCATCAGCAGCACCTAGTGCAGCACTGCTCTCTTCAATACGCTTTAGATTGGCGTCCAATGCTTGCTCAACACTAGGCCTAAAAAGTTTCAGGAGCACAGGACACAGTGCCAAACCACGAGCTTCCAACAAAGAACAATGACCTAATGCGATTTGAACACATTCAGCAGCAGCTCTTAAACCACCAGCAGCTGCTGATGAGGCCAATGCATGTCTCTTTACAAGCAATGCAAAAGCCTCTGTTTGTTTAGTGGCCCAAACTACAAGTTCAGATGAATATTGTCGCTCATTACCAAAAACAGACATAGAATCAGTAGCAGCTTGAGCAATCGCAGAGAAAACTAGCTGCGATAGGGCTGCTGTATATGCTCCTCCATATGAAGTGCTTGATGGACGAAGGCTTTGCATGTTATACTGAAACCGTTGGTAATGAGCATTCAGCAGTAAATTATGAGCACGGGGCCCATCTCCAAGTTTTTTCAGAGCTGAAACAGCTGCACGAAGCTCCACGCCACGGGTGGAAGGTTGGCATGCAGCTTCAGCAAGCTGATCTGCTAATTTTTGCCTTCTTTCAGTAATAGCAGCCTGTAACGAGATGATGGCAGCTGAACTTAATGTTTTATTTTCTTTCGCTTCTGCAGCTACATTTTCTCCTTCATCTAAGGCATCTAAAGCTTCATCTATTCTCCTCTCGGCTAACAAGACATCAAGCATATCAGGAAACTCTACTGACCACTTCTCTACGTCTGAAGTTTCTCTGTTTTCAGACTTGTGTGTCCCGCGTGATGCGGAATCTTCAGAAAAACTAGTTGACAAGGACTCGATTTGAACTCCTTCAGCTAAACCATGGATTAAGGCTGCCTGTGTGGATAGAAGATTTCTGATGGAAAGAAGCTCCCCCTCTAGATCCGATATCTCCTTCGATGTGCTACAAATACGAAAGAACAGACTTTATGAGAGAGAGTGGGTGATCATTATTAAAGTCAATCACAAACTTTATGACAGAGTGGATGATCATTCAGGATAAATTAAAGTTGACCACGAACTGTATGAGAGGGGGGGTATCTAACTACCCAATTAACAAGTAGTTTCTTTAACTCGGTAGTTAACTAGGATAGATAGCGTATTCACTACAGAAGTTAAGAAACGCCTTCTATTCTAGAGCTTTTGGGCAAGGTTTTGAAAAGCGAAAGCGATAAGCTATCCTAGTAAAGTGTAAAGCGCAGCTTCAAAACGTTGTTGATGCGTAGCTTCAACAAACTATATATAAATAAATACATAAATACCGATAGATCTATATAAACTTCAGTACCATATTTCCTCTAATAAGCGGACCTTCAACTTCAGTACCATATTTCCAAGCTGGATCTTTCTTTGTGGATTTCTTAGCTTGGGTAGGCTGGCTAGCCATTGCAGATCAGAAGAGTAGAATTATATAATAAAAGAAGAAGAAGAAGAAGAAGAGAAAGAAAAGGAAGAAGAAGTTATAGAAGATGAAACGTTAGTCTCTAAATAGTTAGCTTTTTAAGAGTTAATAATAGTTTTTAGGGTTTTTTATATTAAAACAAAAAAAGGAAACGTTTGGACTTATTTTTGGGCTTTAAAACCCTTTTTTTTTCCTAACATATATAACCTAAGTATTGAAGCGGCCGTATTGATGCGCGCCTCAAAACAACGCTTTTTAAAACCACGCTTTTGGGATCATATCTTGATAACCAATCTTCTTGACCAAGTGTGCCTTAAGTGAAACGAAAGTATGCCTCAGTGAGACGAAAATAAAGATTGGGTGTAAACTGCTTAAAAGGACCACATCGTCTAGCATAGTCACAAGAATTGAGCAATTCTTTATTATTAGGAAACTGTTATTATGAGCAGAAAGAAGGAGATTCATAACTAATCATGCAGTGCAGGTTCTTAGCTAGGTAGAAGAACATGTTTCAAATATTTCGATCAAGAGGACCATCAGAAATTATGCAATATTTACACTACATAATAATAAAACTGATTATCCATATCTGGCTAAAAGAGTTTGAACTTTGAAAATTGGCATACAAGAAGCATCAAACTATAAAGAAGTGATGTGCTTAGGAAGTTCAAAATCGCATGATTCGCATCTAATAACAATAAAACTACAGAGCATCTAATAGTTACATGGCTAGTGATGATGTACTCACCGTATGAAAGCTGTATAATTGGCATAAACACTCTTACGCATTTCCTCAGCAGAAGCCTTCTTCAAATCATGAAGGTATGAGCATAACTGCCTTATTTCCTGTAATAGATGCAGAAATTTATTTCATGTTTCCCACAGCGTATAACTATAGATTATGTGATGAAAGAAACTGTTGTAAGAATTGGGATAACATATGTAAAACTGAACCCTCTTTTAGTGCGTTGTGTGCAATTAATGATCAAGTACGAAAAGAAGCGGTGACACAGAAGTATTATAGGTCTACTGCCTATGAGATGTCATTATATACATGAGACAAAAAAAAATGTTAACCATACAAGTTAAAGAGATCCTAGTTCACTAGATTGACCATGTGGGTCTAGTAGTCGACATTCTTGCAAGGTTTTCCAGTTGCATATAGAGTAGAATCCTAATTCCATCAAGGTACAAACATGATAAAACCCTCACTCTTGTGAACTCACCTACCCCCCATCATTGATGAAACATTCTAAACAGCATTGGGTTCTGATGTTTGGCTAATTTTTTGTTCTCTCAACTAAGATGTATAGATAAATTTGGTACCACCACAAACGATAAGAGGTATTTTTGATCCTGCAAACTGGAAATTTGGGACTAGATGTTTTCAACCATCTGCTTATTCTATGTTTTGCCACTAGGCATATGGTGCAGACGAACTACTATTAATTTGATAACAACTTCTAATTTTCGTTGAGACACATCGATCATAAGTAGCATAATTGAACCTAATTATAACCATCAAAACACAATTTCAATCTCTTTCTATCTAATTTAAGGTATCATTCCTTATCAATCAAGTAACTAGAACTAGAAAATTTAATCAAACTATAAACACTTTCTAATTACATCAAGTCATCAACGCAAAAACTTGTAAATTGTCTAAAAATCTAGTCAAATGAAATATAACAAATACGGGGTGGGGGTGGGGTGGGGGGGGGGGGGTGGGGGGGGGGGGGGGTGGGGGGTGGAGGGGGGTATCATACCTTTTCATTCAAAGACTGACATTTAGATTGTACAAATGCTTCAGGCTCAAAATTATCATTCCTAAATACCTTGAGCTTATCTTCGATCTGTATACCATTTTCTATAACATTTCCTCCTCCTTTTGATGGTGTTACTCCACCTGATACCCTAGACCTAGATGACTTAGCTGACGCCATAGTTCTTACAATCCCTTCTTCGATCCAATTGATTGAATAGGGTTTACTCACTGATTTCTCTTCTTATAACAACAAACAATCTTATTTCAATAAAAAAAGAAACAACTTTTTAGGATTTTAGATCCATTCCTTGTTTCTGATCAACAGCCATTATTGAAGAAGTAGAAGAAGGTGAGCTGGTGGTGATTACTTGATCCAGGGAGTGTTTTACAGAGGAGAGAGGAATTAGTTGTTTCATTCGCTCGCCATTAACCCTTTCAATCTTTCTTTCACTCTCAAAAAAAGAGAAGGAATATTGTGAGAAAACAGTTTCGAGTCTTTTCTCGACTGTTGATGACTCGTTTTTACTTTTTACTTTCGCAGTCAATTTTTTTTTTCTTTTTGCTCTTTTTATCTGTATAGAAAGAGAGGAAAAAAAGGATCGACGATGACTGTTGTTGTACAAAAACCTAGGGATGGGATCTAGGTGAAAGCATATTGTTGCGGTAGATTCTCACGAAATATCCAAAGACGATTCTAGATTTGCTTCAACAGAGTTGTGTAATGTTGATTGTCATAGAGGTTACTTAAAAGTTTATACACGTAATAAGCGAAGGATGACCTAAAAAACCTTACGATTTGACGACGGTTGCAAAATAATTTGGGATTACTAATTTAGCCTCATCTAACGGAGGTGGCGGCTTAAATATATATATGTATATTTTTTTTAAGCAAGATATTATACAACTAAAAGAAGGAAATTATATTGTTATTCTTACATATTTTTCTATCCAGGCTAACTTTCTCTAACTATCCCAGCTAATAGAGTTTACAGATTCATCAGTGAAACTATGTAAATACTTAGCTAATCTATCGGCTAAACTGTTACAATCCCTTTTAACATAATTGAAAGAAAATTCAGCAAGAAATTTGTTGTTGTCCAAAGCTTTACGTAAAAAGTTGTTGCTTTGCCAACTAGTAGCAAAATCATCATTGTTCTTTTTCAAACTGTTAATAACATTTAAATTGTCGTTGAGAAATATTAATTTTCCATGGCTACTTCCTCCTGCCCATCCATGGTCACATCCTCTTTCCTATTTTGTTGCTTCTTTACAGGCTCTGGATTATGCTTCCTCTGAACTAGAACACCATCCTGTACCTCTTGCAAATTCATAAACCTCCTCTTTATTATTCATCATAACAATTCTATAAGCAAATTTCTTCAGTTTTTTTCTGAAATGCAGCATCAAAGGAAATATAGACAGAATTATCTTTTGGAACAAATTTTTTCTGTTTACAGCCAAGATGATCACAATCAAACTTCTTGAAAAATATTCTTGGTTTCTTTTCTTTTTTCCTGAATCTGCATTTTAGTCAACTTTTTTTTAATTGTATTAACATATATTGGATTTGTGCTAACATAATCAAACATAACTCTGCACATGTATTTCCATAAGAACCAAAGGATATAAGCATAAGTATCCCTGTTTTCATCCTTTAACCAAAGTAAACACCAGTCTTTAAAATTAATATGAACAATAACATAGTAAATATGAGCTAAAGAGAGACCTTTCCATACTGCTTCTGCAAAAACACAATTAGTAAACAATTGATCTACACTTTCACCAAGCATATTGTTACACATAGGACAATGAATTTCTATAAGAATATATCTACCTAATTCTTCTCTAATTGGTAAGCACTTGCTCAAAGTTTTCCATAAGAACAATTTCACCCTGGGTATCACTTTAAGCTTCCAAATATCAAACCAATCCACTCTACAGTTGAAATGATTTTTGTTGCAGAAGAAATTATATGCAGATTTAACAGTCACTTTTCCATCTTTTGTTCCTATCCATTTTCTATTATCTTTGCCATCTTTACTACTAAATGGTTATATCAACTTTATCTAACTAACATCAACTTTACCAAACAAATTGTTAATAAGATTATCATTCCATTTACCTTCTTAATTGATTAAATCCCTAACTTTGTTGTATTCAGCATCAATTTGGTTATTATTGGGTCTAGGGAAAATACCATTTGGTAACCATCTATCTGTCCCAATTTGTATGTTTTCCCCATTACCAATCTTCCAACAGTGGTTTTTTCCCTAATAAACAAATAAACCTATACAGATACTTGTCCAGACCCAAGATTTAACAGATTTTCTTTTATAGCCAAGAGGATCAGTCTTGGGAGAATATTTATTTTTGAGAATAATACTCCACAGTTTGTCTGGATTTTTAATTAGTCTCCAAGCAAGTCTAGTGAGGAGAGCAAGTTTGAATTTATGAGGGTTTTTAATACCCAAACCTCCACTAGCTTTGTTTGTACACACAGAATCCCAGGCTTTAAGATAGACCCCTCTATTAACTTTGCTTTTCTGCACCAAAAGTCTCTATGAATAGCATTTAGTCTATCAAGAGTCTTTTTTGGCAAGGAGAAACACATCATTTGGCATTACACTAGTCACAGACCCAATAAGAGTAGTTTTACCTTCCTGTGAGGGGAGCTTAGCCTTCTAACCTTGAACCCTACTGTAAACTTTATCAAGCATACATTGATTATTTTAAAATCTTTTTCCTATTAAAGAAAATAGGTGTTCCTAAGTAAGTATCAGTCTTAGAAATCCTATTGGCTTTAAGAATTCTAGCAAGTACTTTGCAATATCTATTTTGAACTTTTTTACTAAAATTAACTCCAGATTTTTGGTAATTAATAACCTGCCCTGAAGATTCCCTAAAGATTTTTAAAACATTTAAAAGGTTTCTTTCCTGAACAATGTTAGCAGAGGTAAAAATAAAAGAGTCGTCAACAAAGTATAATTGTGAGACAAAAGGACAATTTTTATTAACTTTAACACCAGTAATGTTTCTTATTCTTTCAGCATGCAGGAGAAGCTGAGACAAAGTTTCCATACAAACAATGAAAATATATGGTGACAATGGGTCACCTTGTCTAATTCCCCTTGTGGGTTTAAAAACGTCACCAGGGGAGCCATTGACTAAAACATAATAAGAAACTGTAGATATGCAATTATATAAAAGTTCAAAGAAGTCATTTGAAAACCCAAAACATTTGAAGACTTTAATAATAAACTTCCATTCAAGTCTGTCGAAAGCTTTCAACAAATCAAGTTTTAAATACATATACCCATTTTTTCTTTTACTAGTTTTCATAATATGCAAAATTTCATGTGCAACTATAATCTTATCTTTTATTTTCCTTTTAGGTATAAAAGCCGATTGATTTTGAAAGATAATTGAACTTAATAAAGGTTTCATCCTGTTAGTTAATATCTTAGCAACTATTTTGTATAAAGCATTGCTTAGACTAATTGGTATAAAGTCATTAGGGTTTTTGGTGTTTTATTTTTTGGAATCAAGGCGATGTAGTTATGATTAATTTTTTGGTCAAAACTTTTTTTCTTTAAAAACAGACTGAACCTATTAAATGATATCACCTCCAAGTTTATCCCAGTGATGCTGATAAAAGCTGGAGGGAATCCATCAAGACCAGGAGCCCCCCAAGAGTTCATCATAAAAAGGGCTTCTTTTATTTCTTCTTCATTTAGTATATCACATAATTTAATATTAAATTTTGTATTAATACATGGTTTTAAAATTTCACTAAAAGTCTGATTAATGTCATTATTATTTGACTGAGCTATTTCCTTAAAATGGTTGGTAAGAAGGGAAGAAATATTACTTTGAACTTCAATCTATAGACCACTATTATCCCAAAGCGCATGAATATTGTTTATTCTTTTCTTTTCAGATGCATTTTGATGAAAAAACTGTATGTTATGGTCATTTTATTTAATCCATTTTTCTTTAACATGGTGTCCCCAATAAATCTTTTCAATAGAATACCAAGAATTTAATTAATTTTGAAAATACTATATTCTATTTTTTGTGGCAGAGCTATATGTTTTCTTATTTTCAGTATTTATTCTATTAGAATATTAGATATGTTTTTGAAAATGTTACCAAATTTATTTTTATTCCACACCTTAAGGTCAGATTCAAGCTCCTTAAGAGTATTACAAATGTTGTTCCTCCTTCCTCTACTTTTAACTAAAGAATTTTCAATAGTTTTCTCATATGATTTGTGTTCTCTCCAACATTTCATATACTTATAAGGTTTAATAGTTTTTTCTCTTTTAGGATTAGGTTCCAGCAAAATAGGTGCATGGTCAAAAACTAATCTAGTTAAATGAGCAGTGCGGGACAATGGTAGAAGTTCTAACCATTTATGATTAACAAGCACTCTCTTGTATGTTCTGTTCACCTATTATTTTATTTGTCCAAGTGATGAATGGAAGACCAATATACTTTAAATCAACAAGTCCTAGATTTTGTATATAACTATAAACATAAGCCAAACTACTACTAGAAGTTTCGCCTGCAACATAGTGGGGGGTCGAGGAAACCCGTACCTTCAAAATGATCCAGTGAAGTAGATGTCTCATCGAAGCGGATACCAGACAAGGTTGGTAATAGGACGGAGGCTAAAGTTATGAGTCTACGCATATGTCTTTCTCGAGCGCCAACACTAGGAAAATACACATCAGGCACTCCTTTGGGTCTATTCCAGTTGGTGAATCCGAAAAGAATTAATTACCTAGCTAAGTTATTAATAAAAAGTAAGGGCAGGTCGAGCATTCATAAGCGAACACAGGAGCTAACGTTCACGGTTCTTCATCTGACCGATCTATGAAAAACAAGTTGGGCACTAAGTAAAGAAGATATAATTGAGTCACTCGATCTCATCTGTCGAAGTAGTTCTGACCAACAATTCTTCGGTTCCTCAATAAGGTAAGGAGTAAGCTCAAAAAGATAGGTTTATAAACCCGACAATCAAGCAAAACAAAAGAAGAGGGGCCTAGGGAATTATCATTTCCTCCTTCTTTTTCATCCTTGAAGTATGAAGTTCATATCCCTGTTATAACCCAAGGATTAGTGAAACTACTAATACTAGAAATGAAATCTCATTGCTTAAACCTCATGTTATTATCTAAAGCGCCATAAATAAAAGAAATATTAAAACTAAGATTATCTTTAATAACTTTAAAATTTAATATATTATCTTTAAAAGAAATAAGATTAGTCAATACTCCTTGAAACCATGCAATAGCAAAACTAACTGATTTGCTAAATGAAGGATAAATAAACCAATCTTTTGTATGAAGTATGTTGAATTTTTTTTCAGCAACTGAATCTTTGACTTTTGTTTCAGAAAGAAAGATCATATCTAGGTCATGGGTTTTATTAATATGATTTAAATGATCTTGTTTAAGAAAGGATCTAAATCCTTGCAAATTCCAGGATAAAACTATAAAGTCATCCTAAAAGTTCTTTCATCCATGATAGCATAAAAGAAGAAAGCATTATGATAAAAGAGAAACAGAGCATCAAATCAGGAAGACATAAAAGCTAAGGCAATTCTAATAGAGTTGAGCATCACAGATATGAAATGAAATTTTTACCAACTTGAAAATAGGATTTCTAGTTAGCATGTTGAAAAATAAAATTGCTACAGAGATTATATTTTAAAAGAATTTGTAGTTTGTTACCTCAATGCTTTCCAAGGGTGGGTGTGTTATCTTGATGAAACCTTCTTCATGTTCTGACCACTTTCACTATCATCTTGAACCTTTTCTTTCACCTACACATGAATATTATTTTCAACCATAATCCATTCACTTGTTGATTTCTCATTAACATCATCATTTATAACAATATTTTTCTTCTTACTGATTGTAGCATATTGACTCAATAATCTGAACCATTCTGATTGTCTCTTCTTTTTATTCTTCTCTTTATTATTGTCATAGTTTTCAACTTCCACCTTAGATTCATCCAAATTATCAATAATATGAGACTTTTCTTTAAGAGTTTTCTTCAAGTCTTCAGATGTAATGATATTTCTGTGAGCAACAGGACTACCACCTGCAATATTATTTCTAACTTAAACAACATTAACAATACTTCCTCTCTCATTGCTAGAAAAAAAGTCTTCTTCAATGCTTATTCTTCTTATTTTTTTGTCCTCTAGCAATATAATTTTCTTTATTTATCCCACTTCATAAATTCTGAGCTCAGCTGCAGCAGTAGCTAAGTTCTCCATTTTTTTGTCAACTAGAGAGTTTTTCTATTCCAAGAATTGTTCCTGCTTCATTTCCATCTTTGATTATCAGCTTAGGAAAATTCTTCATGTACTTTTTCTTTCTAGCTACACAGCTTCCCATCTTGTGATTAATATACCAATATTTTTCTACATGTAGCATGGGGAAGCTCATTGAAGAAAATCTTAAGTTTAATTGTTTTTCTGTCATTTACATCCAAAATCAAACCCAAGTTCCGGACCAAGATCAAACCTATATAGAGATCCAAACTTAAGGTGTTCCGGGTCCGAACGAGACTTAAAGATTTTTTTGTTATTATTTAAATGAAATTAAAATTAAGAACACATATAAAGATGAATCAATAAAAGCAACAATCATTTCTTAAGCTTAAATTTACCCTTAATAATACTATCAATGCAACATTTGAAATCAATTTACACTTCAAACAATTACAAGAAAGTAATGCAATCACTAAGATACTCATTTCTAACTTCCACTTCCACTTCCAACTTACGTAAAATCTACAAGTTTGTCAACTGGGATGAGATGACAACTCAGTAGAACGCACTCCCATTATCTAAAGATGCAAAAACAAAATTAATTTATCAAGTAAAAACATATAATAAGATATATAGTACAACTTCAACGAATCAATGATATATATTCAATAATCACAATACCGATAATGTTTCCAATAAATTATCCAATCTTATTCAATCCATGAGCTCGCAACACCAATAAGGTTTCCAACAAATCATGCAATTCATATTTCAAAACACGAGTTCACAGTACGAAAAACCTTGGTTCGTACGGCCACCTATAGTTTACCTGGGCACGGAAAGCCTCAATCGATGGATCAGAGGATTATTACCCTATATGTTCTTGGGAATCATTACCTATTCTCTCTTGGGAATCATTATCCGCCTTAGCATGGAACCAAGTTTCATCTAAAAGAAAAACATGAACTCATTTCCCTTTTTAAGTCATTTTTACAAAAAATACTATCAAATTATATGACAAACAAGTAATGATGTATTTCACTCAAGCATATATGCAAACAAGAATATATTTTACAAACTGCAAAAATCTTACACTAATTATATCATGGTGATAACTTTGTATGATCGCCCTCAAATTTTTAATACATATTCCTGACACAGTTATATATAACATATCCAAATTTCAAATCAAACTGATGACTCAAACTTAAGATATTAATTTTACAAGATCAACATAAAAACTAGGCAGATTACATCATGTTACCAAAACATTTATAGTTAATTCATAGTATTATTAAATTGAACAAATCCAGCCGACAATGAAAGATAACACACAAATATACATATTTTGTTAGTATCTCAAATCATTCTAACCTCATTAAGGTTACCCAAATCAATCAAAAACGTGATAAAGAGAAACTATCCAGAATTCAGAAAACATTGTCTAAGTGAAAACAAACATTTAACGATGAATTTACAGTGGGTTATGCTTAAAATTTAACCAATGATACCTAATCATGTTATCTACCAACATAAAAACCTGATCATTAATCAGAGATACATATTTACGCGAATAAATTACTGAACCCTAATAAAACAAAATCATACCAAATAAACATCTAAAGAAAAACATCAAAAGAGAAAGGGTTTCTCATTCTACCTCAATTGCATCGATCCTTTACTGATTTTATTAATTAATCTTCCTTAATAATCCTAGCTCCAATTCACGTTCTTCTCCCTCTCCATAGCTTTTGGTTTTCTAACTTCTCTAATACCTTTCTCCCTATTTATTTATAATAAACATTATATTGATCAGTGATACATATTTATACGAATAAATTACTGAACCCTAACAATACAAAACCATACCAAATAAACATCTAAAGAAAAACATCAAAAGAGAAAGGATTTTGCATTCTACCTCAATTCCATCAATCCTCTTCTGATTTTCTTAATTAATCTTCCTCAAGAATCCTAGCTCCAATTCGTTTTCTTCTCCTTCTTCATAGCTTTTGGTTTTCTAACTTCTCTGATACCTTTCTCCCTATTTATTTATAATAAATATTATATTAATTATTATTAGTAGTAGTATTAAATCTCATTTTATTTTTTTATTTTTTTTAATTATCTTTTTATTTTTCCTTAATTTTATTTACCTATTTAAACTAATTAGATGACTACATTTCCACCCTAACCTTTTACTGAGTAATAGAAGAAGGGATTTCTATATGTTTGATCAAGTGTCAATACCTAGGCTAAGGCAAAGGAAAATAACTCTATAACAACTCAGTTAACAAGGTAAACTAAGCTCGGTAAAATCCGACCCGAAAAGGTAATTAAAAACACCGGGTATTACATATTGTTTAATTTTTACCAATTATATATTAGTATTAGGACTATGTGAAAATAAAAAAATTGACTTAAGCGGTAGATACTACCGATTATAATTTTTGAAAATACAAATTGGAGGGGCTACATTTCAACCGTCAGGTGTGTGTATTCCATTTTCTGCTGATTATATTTGATTCAACAGCTTCAATTTTTTTTTTCCAAAAATTATGAATAATTGGTAGATAATAATGACCACGACTTACCAATTGTGTTTAATCGGTAGGTATTTTATGTTTTCGTTACCGATTATTATGTAATGAAAATAGTTTGTTTTACCAATTATAAATGGATTGATTTTTATTGTGTTTACTAGGGAAAAGATATCTGAAAATTCCCTAGATATAACTTCTCCAGATTAAAGCTTGCAACCTCATCGTTATGGGGGTTAAAAATTAATAATTAGTGCCCGTCATAAAAAGAAAGGTCTTGGAAACTCTATTAATGATCAAAATCAACAACCAAGTATTGAAGAATGATAACCAAGTGCTCAAGAAATTAGAGAACAATGACAAGGACAAGAGAAAGGTAATAAGGCTAGGAAGAAGAAAGCATGACACATCCCGCTCCCCGTTGATGATTAAGGATCCTGAAGATGGCCAAATTCCCGGATTACCAAGACATAAAAGAGATTTATTATTTGGATATAGAGACTCCTGAGCCAAAGTCATTTATTCAACCAAGGTAATAATCCAAACCTTGTATTTAAGCTATTTTTTTTATTCGTTAAAATCTTAATTAATAGAGCAAATTAGTGTTTGGGTCCTAAGTTTGTCTATTTCAGTGTTTGGGTCCTAAGTTTGTCAAACAAAGACAACTGACAATTTGGTCAAACTGTTAGTTTTAGCTAACTTAAGTTAGTAACTTATTTACCAAGTTTTCCACTCCATTAACAATTTTTTTAATCCTAAATCTCATCCACATCCCATTTCTCTGCTGCAGTATCTCTCCAATGGCGTTTGGTTCTTCTCACAATCTCTTCCTCCTCTCGCCCCTCATCATATCTCTCACAATCAGAGTTATGCAGACTAGGCTTTCATTTTTCTTCTTGTAAAACCTTTTCCATTCCATCTTTCACGGATTCACATTCTCCACATTTAAACCCCGATCAGAAACAACTCAATCAAAACCCAATTGATTATAAACAGGTCTGAACTTGATAGATCTAAAGAAAACGGTAATGGTGATAATATTGATTTTTCAATATGAACACCCAAAAAAGATGAAGGTATTAGAGAGTCAATGTAAGTCAGTCGATTCAATGGTCAATATGGCTGTAGAGAGTCAAGGTAAGTCAGTCGAGTCAATGGTCAATATGGCTGTTAGTGTGATCAATAGTGGAGTACAACTGTAGTATATCTAGTGGGTATATAAATGGTTCTTGATATTTGTAAAAGGTATGTTAGAAGAATAAATGAAAACAGAAGACATTTCTTCTCTCAACAACTTCCAATACAGTCAATTCAATATTCCCAAGATTTTTATCATGGTATCAGAACCATCTTTAATGGCTTTTCTTCTCTTCTTTAAATGAAAGAAATCAATTAATATTTTCTCTTCTCAAAATCGTTTCAGTTCTCAGAAGATTCAAAACAACAAGTTATCTTTTCTAGCAGCGTCAAAAATCAAATCAAGCAATTCTTTGTTCTTCGATATAGAAGTTATCTTGTTTGTTCTTCCAAATAATTTCATCCTTCAAACATTCGATCAATATCTTTCTGGAAGAGATTAAAAGAATCAGTTAGTTTTTTTTTTGCTCAATCGTCTACTCAAAATCATTTTCTTATGTTCATTTTCAAGATCAAATTTCTAATCATACTCAAATAATCTTTCAAATCATTCTTGACAGTCTCAGATCTTTCATATCATTCTTAAACTAAATTTCTCTTCTGAATCTTGATTTTAATTCATGCCAACTACAAGAAGTATGGCAAACAGACCAAATATTTGGAATACAAATACAAATTCTTCTACTGCTGAATCATCAACATTCAACAATTTCAATCTTCCATTTACAAATATCTCCAATTTTATCTCAATCAAACTTGATTCATCCAATTATCTGTTATGGAAAGATCAGATTGAGTCTATCCTTATCTCAACAGATCTTTTTGGTTACATTAATGGGGAAATAGAAGAACCGTCAACTGAGATTCTTGTAGATGGTTTTCCAGCACCAAATCCAAGATGGATAAATTGGCAAAAACATGATCGATTCGTTGTTACCTGTTTAAAAGCTACATTTACGTTAACAGTAGCGAGTGATGTGCTTGGTTTAGCTTCTTCAAGAGAGATTTGGGTGTTTCTGGAAACTATGTTCAAACAACAGTTCGTTGCAACAAGAGGAATGCTTAAAAATCAACTGAATAATATCCGAAGAGGAAATCAATCAATCATGGTATATCTTCAACAAATAAAGACTATTGCAGACTGTCTGTCTGCTATTGGAGAAAAAGTTAGTGAAGCAGATCTCACAATGCACATATTAAATAGGTTAGGCAGAGAATATGATAATTTTGTCATATCTGCGTATCATAGAGAATCATCATATGTTTCTCAGAACTCAAGGCAAGGTTACTAATACATGAGCAGTGGTTAAATGAACAACATCAAGTATCTACATAAATACTAGATTCTCAGAATTCTTCTGCATTTTATAGCAAGAACTCTTATTCTAATGCAAGAACTAGTAATACTCATAATTTTAGAAGATACAGAAATTCAAGAAATACTCCAATATTAAATTCTTTTTCATCATCCAATGGATCTGGTGCTGTTTCTACTGGTCCAATTCCTATTTTCAACTTTAATGGTGTACGAAGATCACAACATGATTATTCAACTGTTGAATGTCAGATATGTAGAAGAAAGGGACATTATGCAAGCCGGTGCTTCTGTCGATATACTCGTCCAAAGAATATAAGTGGAGTTGGTGGTGTTGCAAATGTGGCTGAGGTGGAGCAAGACTTTACTGGTCTTCATATGAGTTCTGGTGGCTTCAGTGAAAACAAGTCTGTTCCTAGTTCACCTCATTCCACATGGATTGCATATAGTGGAGCGTCATCACATATGACTGGTGATAGGACTATTCTTCATCATACTTCTCCTTATGCTTGCAAGGAGAAAGTTATGGTTGGATCAGGTAACAAACTTTTAATCAACCTTCTTGGAACTTCTTTGTTGCAAACATCTAAAACTAGTTTTAGGATGAACACAGTTTTATATGTTCCTGAACTGAAGCATAACTTGTTATCAGTAGCTAGTTTTACTAGGGATCATAAGTGTTACTTTCTTTTTCATCCAACTGGCTATGAGATTCGAAGTTTGTTAGATCACACTCTACTGGCTCAGGGTAATATGATCAATAATCTCTATCCCATTTCCTCTCTTCCTGTATCTGAGTGTTATTCATCCTTAGCATCTTCTCTTGTGTCTTCTTCGTCGACTGTGTGGCACTCTAGACTAGGTCATCCATCAGCGAAGATTTTGCGAAGGTTACATACTAATCAAAACATATCTTTAATTCCTTCTGATCAAACTTCTCTTTGTCAACCTTGACAGCTTGCAAAAAGTAAACGCTTACCTTTTTATCTGTCTGCATCTCATGCTACTGAACCATTGTATCTTATTCACTGTGATCTATGGGGACCATCTCTTGTGGTATCACTATCTGGTTTTCGATACTATATAGTTTTTATAGACGATTTTAGTAGATATAATTGGATATATCCTTTGACTAACAAGTCAGATGCCTTATCATGTTTTACGCATTTCAAACATCAAACAGAGAACCAATTTTCAACTAAAATCAAATGGTTTCAAACAGGTGGTGCATCTGAACTTGTTAAAGGTCCTTTTAGGATGTTTCTTGACAAATGTGGAATTTCAGTAAAGATTTCTTGTCCAAAAACACCGGAACAGAATGGTTTGGCAGAAAGGAAACATCGTCATGTTACTGAAATGGGTAACACATTGCTTTTTCATGCTTCCTGCCCTAAAGAGTTTTGGTATGATGCTTTTCAAACATCAATTTTTCTTATAAACAGAACTCCAACAAAACTTTTGAAATACAAATCTCATTTTCAGGTTTTGTATGCATCTATACCAGATTATTCCTATCTAAGAATATTTGGATGCATTTGTTTTCCTTTCTTAGGACATTCCAGATTTGATAAATTGTCTCCCAAGTCTGTCAAGTGTGTTTTTATTGGATACAGTTCTTCTCATAAAGGATATAAATGTTATAATCCTATCTTTAAAAAGACATACATTTCTAGACATGTAGTGTTTGATGAGAAAAATTTCTACTTTACTCAAACACCTCTCATTTTATCATCTACCTGTGATTCAATACTTCCATCATCTGTAGTGTCTGAGTTGTCAACTGAGCCTGATCCTAGTTCTACCAAATCTGTTATTACTAGATCGAAAAATGGAATTTCCAAACCAAAACACATTTCTGATCATATTTCATTCTCTAATGTTAAACGTCCTCTACCGGGGGTTTTCTATTCTCTGTTGACAATTTCTACTGAGCCAAAGAGTTTTAAGGTGGCTTTTCAGATTCCAGAATGGGTTGTGTCTATGAAGGAAGAGGTGACATCTCTAGTTGACAATGATACATGGGAGTATGTGCCTGTTGAACCGTGGATGAATATCTTAGGGTGTAAATGGGTTTATAAGGGACAGTAGAAAAATACAAATCTAGGCTAGTAGCTCAAGGGAATACTCACTTATAAGGAGATGATTATTTTGACACATTTAGTACAATAGTGAAGTTTACCATAATTAGGATTGTTCTTACTATTGCGCTGACAAAGAACTGGCCAGTAAGGCAATTAGATTATCTAATGCTTTTCTGCATGGGCATTTAGAGGAGCCTGTCTTTATGACCCAGCCACAGGGATTTATCCATCCAGATTTCCCCTCTTATGTGTGTAAGTTGAAGAAGAGTTTGTATGGATTTAAGCAAACACCCGCGATCTTGGTTTCATGCCTTTAGTTCATTCATACTGACTTATGGTTTTATGAAGTCAGTTTGTGATCACTCCATTTTTATTTACAATAAAAATTATACTATGCTTATACTGTTAGTGTATGTAGATGACATATTTTTAACTGGAAATTCAGATGCTTTGATGACTGATTTGATACAGTCTATGAGATCAAGTTTTCTATGAAGGATTTGGGACATCTGAGCTATTTTTTAGGGGTTGAGGCTGACAGAAATGCAGATTCTTTCATATTGAATCAAAAGAAGTACACAGTTGACTTGCTGTCAAAGGCTACAATGCTAGATTATAAGCCGTGTACCACTCCTGTGGCAAAGGCTAACAGGGTGTCTGTGACTGATGGTACTGTTTTGTCTAATCATGTTGCATACAGGACTTTAGTTGGGAGCCTACAGTATTTAACTTTAACTCGCCCGGATATCTGTTTTGCTGTGAATTATGTATCCCAGTTTATGCAGGTTCCTACTGAGGTTCATATGCAATTGGTGAAACGGATTTTAAGATATCTGAAAGGCAGTTTAGGGGCTGGTATTACTCTGAGGTCAGGGAATTTACAGAGTCTGCGAGTTTATTCCGATTCCGATTGGGCGGGTTGCCCAGACACAAGACGGTCTATGTATGGATATGTTGTTTTTCTGGGATCGTCTATTATTGCTTGGTCATCCAAGAAACAGCCCACAGTGTCTAAGTCGTCGGCTGAGGCTGAGTATAAATGTATAACTGTGGCTGCAACAGAGTTGCAGTGGGTCTCATATGTGATGGCAGAACTTCAGTTCCCTTTGTTGCAGTCTGTACATTTGTATTGTGATAATACTAGTGCGATATCCTTAGCGACTAACCCCGTGTTTCATGCCAGGTCCAAACATATAGAGGTACATTACCATGCTGTCTGGGAGATAGTTGTTACGGGATTTTTGAAACTTCATCATGTTCCAAGTGAGGATCAGCTGGAAGATGTGTTCACTAAAGGCTTGTGCAAGCCTCTGTTTTCAAGATTGGTGGAGAGGTTGTTTAGCTATATAGATGTGGACAGTAGTCAAGTAGCATCTACTTCTGATGGTTCAGCAATAACATGACAACTTGTCAATTCTGTTAATGTTTTTCTAGGGTCTGTTTTTTAAACTGTTTTTGTTGCTCACTCAACAATTTGAGGGGGTGTATTAGAGAGTCAATGTAAGTCAATCGAGTCAATGGTCAATATGGCTGTAGAAAGTCAAGGTAAGTCAGTCGAGTCAATGGTCAATAAGACTGTTAGTGTGATCAATAATGGAGTACAGCTGTAGTGTATCTAGTGGGTATATAAATGGTTCTTGATATTTGTAAAAGGTATGTTAGAATAATAAATGAAAACAGAAGACATTTCTTCTCTCAACAACTTCCAATACAGTATTTCAATATTCCCAAGATTTCTATCAGAAGGATGTTAATGATTTTGAGTTTAGATGGTTCTGATTTACAGTTCAAGTTGTAGTCCTAGGAATCAATTTTTTCGTATCAAATTTCATGTTTATTTTTTTTTGCTGACCATACTTAAGGTTAATTCTTGATTTGCCAAGAAACCAGAGAATTGTAGATGAGATAATGAGGTTTGGTTGATAATGTTTAGTGAACCAGCAGCTTGGGGTTGTTGATTATAATTCATGCGGCAATCATTAAGGGTTAGATGATTATTAGTAACGTTACTCATCAAACTGTAAGAAGTAGCAGCCATTTTGATGTCGATGCTGAAGAAATTGATGTTACAACTTATATGAAAATGGTTATGTACGAAAAATTCAATGAAATTTTTGAAAAATGAAAATTTTAATGAGCTTTGGAAAGAAGTAATGTCGAGTGTTTATATATAGATATTTCTAGAGTTTTTACCTTGTAGGTGATGGGAAATTCATGGGATGAAAGTTGCTTATTGATTTATTAAATACAATTGGTATGGTTAAGTATGGTTAATGGTGGTAGCCAGTACTATTGGAGAAGAAAGATTCAAGAAGTTTGGCCGCTGCTAAGATGTGTGGGGACACCTGTTTACATCTTTACCAGTTTAAGTGCTTCGATCTAGACCGTTAGATTCAAAATCTTAAACAGAGTTAGGGATTGACAATTGTGTAAATAATTTGACCAATGGAGAATAACAGATGTTAAGGGAGCTAACTGTTTAACCATCAAACCGAGTTAACTAACGGGTCAACGACCCAAACACTGATACAGATAAACTTAGGATCCAAACTCAAAGAGGTACTAAAATCTACAACCCAGACACTAATTTGTTTTAATTAATATTTCTACTTATTTTATAATGCATCATGTATAATAAAAGGGTCATTCTAATACGGGTCGAAACCTACATCTTCACTAATTAAAATTTCTGAATGTGATATAAATGGTGAATCTGATAGGATAAAGGAAATAATAGAGAACTCGGAGTTATTCATAAGTGCCTAATTTACATGTTTTTAGTGTCAATTACATACTTGTTTTAGTTAGATTTTTTGTATATTACCTTGTATTACTCTTGGTTCATATTTTATTTGTTTTATTAGGTAAATCATCCTAAGAAGAGTGAAAATTGCTATAAAAGTGGTAAGAAGTGAAGTAATCCAAGTATCTAAGTGTCTTTAAGCCAAAAGAAGTGGAAGAAACACGATGGAAAGGAGTAAAGAATATCGACAATACAGAATAACCCAAAAGCAAGGATATGAACCTCAAAAGTCATGATTTCTTAAACACATATTGAACATAACGAAGAGACGAAGCTAACCCAAAAATAATGAGGACATTCCGAGGTCGGATGAAGAAGTTATGAACAAAACAGTGAGATGCAAAAACACAGAAAAATTACCATGATGACCATAATTACGACCATGACGACTCTTGAGTATTTTCGGGTAAAATGTGGTCGATTTTTAGTCCCTAAAGTCGTCAAGGTCGTGGAATATAACCATTCCGACTCCTATAACTTTTAATAAAAACAGAGTATTTGAGTTGTTTTTGGTGTTTAAAGTTGTTGGGGGCTTTGCAAAGGACTGTGACGACTGTGGAAAACCTGTTGGACAAGTTTTAACGCGTTTTGGACTTTTAGATCAAGGAAACTTGGTCCCAATAGGTTTTTAAACCCTAGAAAGAGAGGATACTTGAGGGTCAAACATTAGAGGCTATAAAAGGAGACATCTAAGGCTCAAACAATAACCACTACAACCTTTTACCTCTCATATGACATTGTTGATGGTGGATTTTTGACAAGGGTTAGAACTGTAAAATCACCCTCTGCCCAGCAACAGAAAAATAGGGATATTTGCACATATTTCTAGCTTTGTACCAAAATATAAAAACATTGTATTTCTACTTATGTTCCACAAGAGAAGTAAGAGTACAGTCTCTACAAAGGGCTACAAGCATTCTATATCTCTAAATACATATAATATTTATGCCATATCGAACTAGTTTCAAGTCGCATAACTTCCACGACTGAATTCCTTGAACTTGTCTCGAGTGTGTATTAATATCAATTTTATTGCTACAACGCAATAAGAAATAAGTTATATCTACACATATGATGCCAGTTCTTGAAGACACATCTCAAATTCGATGACCAATCCTCAAAAACGCAACCTAATTTTAATGGCCGATCCTCAAGGAAGTATCATAGCAATGATCGAGCCTTAAAAACGCGCGCAAAGTCAAGAATTTCATCTCCCAAGTATGCGTCATGGACTGACGGCCGGTCCTCGAGGAGGTAAACCAAACTCTAGCGCTGCCCTTGGATAGCAAGGCTGGCGCTGCTCTTGGACAGTGCGGCTGGCGCTGCATACTTTCTAGTGCTGGCCTTAGCAGCGCTGCACTCCTTAACGGCAACGCAGGGCTGGCGTTGTGTATCTCTAGCGCTGGCCAAGGCCAGCGCTGTACTACTTTTCAACACCAGCTTTATCTAGTGCCAACGACTCTTTACGCGCTACAAGAGACGCGTCTGTTTGTGGAGAAAAACGAATAGAAGGCTATTTTGGGAAAAGTGGGGTGAGCAGGAGACAATTCGCTAATCCTTAAAACATTTGTGTTGTTAAAGCACTTTAGATTCGAGAGATCAATCTGTACAATCCTGGCCTAAACCAAGCAATGGTCGTTCCAGTCTTGATTCAGTAATAAAATGAGAAGGAGAAGGGTTGGTCTAGGGAAGGAAGCGAGGGAAGAAAGAGGTCAGAGTATCAGACTCTGTTGGATGTAGTTTGTGTGAATACCTATGAAAAAGTCTTCTGAGAAGATGGATGATCAAGATTAATTAACTTGAATTACTCTATTTTTAGACTTGTTTAATTGTGATATTGTTGCCATGTAAAATCTTGTGTTCTAAAAACTTGTCTCAAACTTGTTCCCCTTGTGTTCAATCGATTTAATATTTATTTATATCATAGCTGTTGTAACCACTCGACCTCTTTTCTGGAAGAAGCTGTCGACGGTTGTGTAGTGGTAAAATGAAGAAGGTGGAGAAGGTGTTGACAACTGCTTTCCACTCCGATTAAGGTTGAATGGTTTGTTATTCAACCTCCCACTCCTCTACTCAACTGCTATCGATCTTTCAAGAAATTCTCTTTAGTTGGCGCACTGCTGCACCACATGTCGTAGACCGCCAAACCGATACCCTAATGAATATCCCCCCATTTGTGATGTTTGATGTCTCATGTAATATTTTTAGTGTTAAGCAGTACTGATGTTAAGCCAATTAAGACCTGCTCAATGGGTCTCTTGACTTAAGACTCGTCTTACTTGACCAGCTGATGAGTCTGTCTTGCTTGACTTGACTAGTGAGTCTAGCAGAATAAAATAAATGTGTCTTACTTGAATAGCTTGTGAGTCTAGAAGACTAGAATAAAATAGATTCGTCTTGCTTGACTAGATTATGAATCTAGCAGTCTAGAATAAAATAGATACGTCTTGCTTGACTAGCTTATGAGTCTAAAAGACTAAAAATATGTATTTATTTGTGAATATGGAATAATGTGTTCATCTGGGTCAATTTTGCATTGATAAGAGTACGCAACTGAGCATGAAAAATTGTACGTGAAGCCTCATACAAGATATATGTGAGAGGCCTAGTATAGCTTAAGATTTTGGAAATTTATTGAAACCCTAATTTATTAAGCCAGAATACTCACGTGAAATAAAGAAAGGGAAGAGCATCCATTCTTGGTGTTTACGTGAGGATAGAGGAGGAGACCAAGTCTTAGTCCTCACGTGAATAGGAGAAGAAGACCAGGTCCTCATAGGAAACAGAGGAAGAGACAAGGTTTGGTTCTCACGTGAAGAGGATAGGAAGAGACCAGCTTGGTTCTCACGTGAAGAGTCTCATGTCTTTTGTACTAGAAGCAAGACACTCTTATTTTACTTTTATACTCAACCTTACATATCGATGGTAAAAAAAGTAAAATTGGCAATTTTGACAAGAAGCAAGTCGTCAAAATTTTGATAAGAGTCTAGACGTGGAAATTTTAGTAACAGTCTATACGCTCAAAATTTTGATAAGAGTCTAGACGCTCATATTTTACTCTTTGCACTCCGCCTCACATGTTGAGGGTAAAAGAGTAAAATTATCAAATATTTGGAGAGAAACATGATGTCCATGCTATGAATGAAGTCGTGCAAATATTATACCACGAAATCGGACGCATGAGAGGAAGCAAGACGTGTTCTCTTTAAAAAAATTAGAGTTAGCCCTCAAATTCTGAAATTAGGGTTTGAGATTTTTGACACGCTTTTACAACATTTATAAGTGTTGCAAAATTGTTTTCAAACCCTAATTAAATTTTAAAAAGATACCTTTTGTCACACTTTTTTTGCAACGTTTGTAAGTGTTGCACATTTATTTTCAAACCTTAATTAGGGTTCAGACGTTTTTGACACGCTTTTTGCAACGTTTTAGTGTTGTGAATTTTGTTTTCAAACCCTTATTAGGGTTTGAACAACTTTGTCACACTTTTGACACATTTATTAGTGTTACTTCTCAAGTGTTTCAAAGATCCTTTAAATTGAATTCTTTCCCTACTCACATTAGTTGTCTTTTTAAGCAAATGATTAATGTGATCAAAGTGGCATTTTGGCCAGTATAGGCTATGAAATTGTGTGTCATATTTTGACATTTTAATTTAAGCACAAATGTGGAACTTTAATTAAATAAATAAATATATATTTTAATAGGTTAATATTGTTCAATTCGAACATGAATATTAACATAGACAATTTGGGAGGTTCAACTACGGAACATAACACCAAAATATTAATACTCAAAATGCTCTATACTAGTGGGCAATCCATCTAGGAGCCTAAGAGATTTTATGTAAAAATCATCGAAAATCTGGGAAACTTATCGTGTGCGCCAGTGTTGTTCTGATGATCTGAAGAAAAGAAAGGGATAAGTGCCTGATGAAACTCAAATTGCTCTATACTAGTGGGAAACCCATCTAGGAGCCTAAGAGATTTTATGTAAAAATCATAGAACATCTAGGAAACTTTTCGTGTGCACTAGTGTTGTTCTAATGATTTTGTATAGTGATGGATATTGATTAAATTCATCAATTTGATCGTATATATTGGCCAGACATATAGAGCGAGGACAAGTATATGCGCCTGACAGAGAGAGAGAGTAGGGATAAACGCTTACCCGGGAATTCTTTTATAGAATTTTAAAATTTTGTTATTTCTCAGACCAGATTCTTGAGAGGTGATTTACTATTTTATCCTTGTCAAAAACCAACCATTTACATTAAGTCCCCTACTTAGCACGGAACGAGTAATGTTGCATGGTAAGCATTAAATGGTAGCCTACAGATGAAAATAAAACTAATAAAAATAACTTGATAGTTGAATGGTTAGGTGTTACCAAAGAAGTTGCAGTAGCCTTGAACTTCCGGACAAGCAAACTAGAAGAATGCATTAGGTGCGCTAGTAGTGATTCGATAGCAAAACAAGGTTTTTAAAATTAGTTGAACCCGCATAGTTTGATAGTAGACACGTGAGATCTATCTCCAAGTTGAGGCAAATGAAACATGTCTAGCGTGCGTGCTTATACTGTAGCTGGACAAGAGCTCTTGATTGAAGATAGGCGAAGCAAGCTTGGTTAAAACTTGGGTAGGCTAATCATAGACGAATTTGAAAACCTATCTGGACGAATAAAGCGTCTTGGATTGTATTAGTAGTGCTCTGACATTAAAGCAAAGCTCTTGAGGCTGGACACGCATGGTTTATTACTAGACCCATGAGTACTATCTCAATATTGAGGTAAGACATGCGTCTAGACCTAAGGTGCACGAACGAGCTTTGATTGAAGCTTGGCGTACAAGCTGAATAAAATTGGGCTGATAGCTTTGTATATCTAGACGTGAGTAGTAAATCTAGTCATGCGAGTTGAACGGAGTCAAAAATGTGTGCGTCTTGTATTGTGGTTTGACAAAAGAGCCTCCAGTTGAAGCAGGCTTGACTGGTTTTGATCAGAAGCAGCTAGGCGAAGTAAGTGATTGAAGGTGGACGGACCATGAGGCGGAAGAATTCACTAACATGACTGTCAATTATATCTTGATGGACGGGATGCAAACTTGAACTTTGAGAGAGAGCAGACAAGTTTGTTTGAGTATGACTCGAAGTTGAAGTGGAAAAACACATCTTGGCAAGTCTCGGCTATTCAACAGAGTTGGTAGACACGTGCATCCTAGTCGAGACCAGAAGCTCAATCGAAACAAAGTGAACAAGCCTTAGCAAGAGAGTGGACATGATAAGATGACGGACAAGAGTTGAGTCTTGTCTTGCTGTACGGACCAAAAGGGGAAATCCGTTCCCTTATAAAACTCAAAATAACAATCATTTATAAAGAAAAAACCCCAGGAACACTATAGTCGGCCTGAACTCCCTTGGCAGTCGCATAAGTGAAGTAGCTATCAATCTGCATGAGGGAGGTAGTATCAAACACGTCAGAAGAGTCCGTTCATAGATAATATGGCTTGTCTTCACCAATAACTTTTGTTTGTTCTCATAGATTTGTGTTTCTGGTCCGAAAAAGTAGAATAGTAATAGGAAGATGACCACATCAGGACAGCCTCTTCGAGTAGCTAGTGACGTCAAGTAGTAGAGAACCCCAGTTAGATCGCCCAACACCTACCATTACTTTAAAGATACCCCATCGTGGATATGATACCAAGGTGTTCTCTTTATAAGATAACGACATTGGAGAAGTAATGACATAAGGCTGATGATATCTTCACATATGGTGATATCTTTTAGAGGATGAATATCTTCAAATATCGCCTGGAAACCCTAGCTTGCACCTCGTTCACTCTAGAAATTGTAGAAAATTCATATTGTGTTGGATTTTGATGTTTCACCATAAAATTTTAAGCTAAGAGACTAAGCTATCATGTGCAAAAAGAACCACTAAGTTTGGAGTTCATATGATCGGTCAACCGTGCTTGCACTTTTTTGATTAGTAATCCCGTATAGATTTTCTGACTCCATAGTCTTCAGTATAAGAGCCATATCTCCCAGTTCATATGTACGATCGACGTGTCCTTTGAGATGTAGAGAACACTTCTTATGAAGGATGTATTCCTCCGTTATTCACCGATTGTTACCAATTATGAATTTGTATAAGGTAGTGGTAATGGTATGAGCATACTTGAAGATGTTGATGTTGGCTCCATGTGATCTCTAGGAGAAAATGATGCTCTCATAAGGAGGTGAGGGCTTCATGTCGGATGGTGAAGGCTTCACGAAGTTGAGTACCACACGGTGGATGGGTCTTCATGGTGGGAGTGCGACGTATTGGTGAAGTCTTCATGGCAATACCGCGTGTTGATAAAGCCTTCATGAAACGATGATGCAGTCCCCATGTGTTATTGAAATGTGAGAGTCTTTCATAACGTCATATTCATGTTGCTGAACACTTGAGCATGTTAGAGAAGTAGATACATGCTTGTATACGTCAAGACTTTTTGTGAAAACTCGTCATCAAAAAATTCAGATATAAGACCCTTTAGAATTATTGTAGAATCTTTGTACGAACTCGGATTCTGATGGTTGACACTTGAATTTTGTGATTCGAGCCTTCCTAATATTGTTGAGATGATGTCACAGGCTGAAAACGAGAATGAGCAAAAAGATGACGCTGAGCTAGTGGTAGTTGATGATGTCGATGATGCCACCACATTTCTTTCTCAGGGGAGTGAAGATGTTGTCACTGCAATGGTGACTGACACGAATACCCAAGGTGGCAGCACTTCCGAGATTGTTCGTCTCATCATAACGTGTCCTTGACAAAAGGTTGTGTTGCCGGAGCGAAGTAAGAAGCATGGGGGCAGTCCCCACTCTTAACGTGAACAACATGAAGGGCTATCTCATTTGGATGAGAGTCTTGATGTAGAGAGATCTTGTAGATTGCACTCCGCAGACTCAGTACTACTATATTGGATATGAAGATCTTTGGATGGGATTATAAGGTGTCTCATCAACGTCTTTTTAGTTTTTCTGATCATGTTTCAAATGCTGAATAAAGTGGTTTCTCACTCATACGGCTTAGATAAGGTTGGATTGATCTTTCCAACAAGATCAAACCCCTAGGTGCGGAATGCTAAGAAAAGCTTACTGACCAAGTGGAGAAACATATTGAGTAAGTTCCACATGAACGATACCTACGGATGAGTGATGTTGTATCTCCTTCAGGGGTCTGCTTATAGACCGTTAAGGCTTTGCACTTCATAGACGTCATGAAAAACTGTCCACAACATTTATCCTCTCGCAAGGTGTGACACTCTCTTCTGAAGGAGTTGAATAGATGTGGGTATCCAGGAACTTCTAGTTGAAATTGATGATTGCATTGGGTCTCCAGGTAGTGAATGATATTTTGATCTGGCTCCTCGACTCCTCGGTCTCTCAGATGTGGTGGATCCTCTAATGTGTTGGGGGAAGAGAAGTACCGTAACAACGTCAGTCCCTAAATATAAGTCACTTGGGATCTACCACTATAATTGCATGAGATGATTAGATGGAGCTATCATTCCTCTATCCACTTGACCCTCTCATACACAATAAGGGAGGCATAGAGTCTCGCTGTTTTGTTTGTTGTTGCTGATGCGCTATGGCTGGAGCAAGAACTTGGATAAAAGTTGGAGTTGAGGTCGGCGTTGACGTCGAGGCTATCAAGCAGTATGAGGTAGAGTGTATATGGATGGCTCTGCACCTCATAGGTAGTCGATCTTAGAAGAAGACCTATGGGTTTACAACTAGATGTAGGTTGTAGTTGCGCAATATGAGGCTATCTATGTTTTGTAAGGTGGGGAGGCTGGTGCATCAACCCTTTAATAGGAGAGTAGGAAAAAACACGACTTGACGTAGTCATCTGCTAGTAGAATGAACAATTAAAGTAGGTACACAACTTCTTCTTGTAGAATCGTTGGCGCCTCATTGCACTGGGAATTTTATAGACTTGGGTTTCATCTCGTTCAAATATTTGAGTAGTATAAACTTCTTCCATTTGATCGGATTTTCACGACGTGTAGGTTAGTAATGTTTGTATTGCCGACAAGGGTGGTACATTGGCAGCGGTACGTCTACTTGAATAATATTAGTGTAATATCATACTAGTGCATAAATATCGATAAAAGTGGAAAAGATTAAAAAAACGTTCAACCCTTTGAACACGAGTATGACATGGATCTGAGATTGTGAACTTTTTGTCCAGGAAGTACGGCATGAAAGTTGCTGCTTCAGTAAACGATAATGTTTTGTTGTTCATCGTGTTGTAAATATGATGCTCATCTTCAACCCTGTGTTCTCTGTAGACGCAGAACAAACAAATGAATCTTCTCGATATGAAACATGGTCTCGAATGAATGAATATGGTAATGATACATCTTTTTCGATTCAAGAAAATGATGTCAAATGTCGAGTCCCCAAGTATGTGAGGAGTTAGGCTTGTTCAAAGGCAGAGAGATGTGTCTTGACAAAGATGATGGTTGGGCCTTCAAGAAGTACAGATGTTCACACATGCGCTCTATTAGAGTTTGGACAATTTGGTTGATAGGTTCAGCAGAGGTAGTGCTTCTGACGGGGAGAGGGTTTTTGTGTATTCCTTCAGTCCCCAAGTGCAATTTTCCTGAGCTCTGTCATTTCTTGTTATGTTGGTGGATATTGAATGAGAGGCAACTTGATGGTGTATTCTGTATCCACATTTATAAATATTGGGGAGTTCAGGAGAGATCGAATATTCCCTTGTCTGTTTATGCCGACGTCGAGCCGATGCTGAAGCTACAGCTAGTGCTGCTTGCTTTCAATGTGGTTGGCATGCCTGTGATGTTGGATTTGAAATTTGTGCTGGCGTTGCATGCTTGTGCTGTTTCTATGATGTTGAAGCCTTCTTCAGTCATAACACCCACAGATGGTTGTGTGTTGAATTGTCTTTGAGCCATACGTCAACTTCTGCGATTTTCACGTACTTCTTCATTCTTCACAGGAGGTCTTTTCCTCTCTAGCAAAGCAGGTGCAGTAGTATCAGATCTCTTGGAAGCTTCATGTAACTCAGAGAATGTTTGAAAGCGCAAATTTTCTAATAAAACACGATAGACAGGTATCACTCCATTGATACAGAGTTCCACCAGCTGGAGTTCAGTCACATTTGGGTCACGGAAGTCTAGTGCTTGAACCCTGAACCGCTTCACATAATCATTAGGATGTTCATTGGATCGTTGAAACATCCTTCCAAAGTCTGACAATGTAACTTGTTCAGACACAAAGAAGTATTTCCTATAGAAGGTATTACCCATCTCACACCAGTTAGAGATGTAGTTGGGTGCAAGATTGTTGTACCATTTGTTTGCTCTTCTAGTGAGAGATTTAAAAAACTCTTTCAAATGCAATACATGGTTGTACTCATGTTCGCTTAGTGATTCCAAAAATCGTGAAACATGTTCACGAAGCATTTCATGCTCTATAAGTGAGAATGAAGGAGAGGAATATTCATTAGGCAGAGCAACCCTCTGTATTTCGAAAGAATAAGGAGGTATGTGTTGATGAACGAGAGACGAATCCTCCATCTTGGAAGAAGTCGTTCTAGGTCTTCACGAGTAACAAAATAGGGATGATGACTCCTCTCCAACACTGAGTTAAAAAGAATGCGAATTTCCTCTTCATCCCGAGCATGACCCCTTGATGTATTGGCTTCAGCGGTTTCTTCAGAAGTATTTCGAGTCTGCTTTTCTGGTGCTAGTTTTTCTGTAAAGGTCTTGAGAAAGGTGAAAACCTCCTTCTGTGTTGCAGCCATCTCTGTTTGAGTCTTTGCAAGAGTTTCTTGTATCTCCATTAAATCGAAGTGGTAGGAGGGGTTTGTTCATCCCTTTATTCTTCAATGTACTTCTTAGGTGGAGAAGGAGTGATGTTGTTGATATTGGTAACAAAACGATTGTTACCAGGAGTACCAGTACTGGTACTAGAAAAATTCACGTTAAGAGTAGTCTCTGATCCTGACCTGATACCAACCATCTTTGAGACTGATTAAAATTTGAGAAATTAAAAAAAAAGTAAAGAATTGCAACTGAGAAATTGATCTCCTACTGTGGTCGCCAAAATATTTGTGGGGAAAAACGAATTAAAGAGTATTTAGGAAAAATAGGGTGAGCAAGTGACAGTTCACCAATCCTTAAAACATTTATGCTGTTAAAGCACTTTAGATTCGAGAGATTAATCTGTACAATTCTGGCATAAACCAAGAAATGGCCTTTCCAGTCTTGCCTCAGTCACAAAATGAGAAGGAGAAGGGTTGGTCTTAGGGAGGAAAGCGAGGGAAAAATGAGGCCAGAGTATCAGACTCTGTTGGATGTAGTTGGTGTGAATAACTATGAACAAGTCTTCTGAGAAGATGGTTGATCAAGATTAATTAACTTGAATTACTCTGTTTTTAGACTTGTTTAATTATGAACTTGTTGCCATGTAAAAGCTTGTGTTCTAAGAACTTGTCTTAAACTTATCCCCTTTTGTTCAATCGATTGAACATCTATTTATATCATAGCTATTGTAACCACTCGACCTCTTTTCTGGAAGAAACTGTCGACGGTTGAGTAGTAGTAAAGTAGAGACGGTGGAGATGGTGGTGACAACTGCTCTCCACTCCGATTAAGGTTGAATGGTCAGTTATTCAACCTCTCACTCTACTCAACTGCTATCAATCTTTCCAGAACTTCTTTTTAGTGGGAGTAGTGCTGCACCACATACCGTAGACCGCCAGACCAATACCCTAATGAAAATCCACCCATTTGTGACATTTGATGTCTCGTGTAGTATTTGTAATGTTAAACACTACTGATGTTAAGTCAACTAAGACCTGTTCAATGGGTCTCTTGACTGAAGACTCGTCTTACTTGACTAGCTGATGAGTCTGTCTTACTTGACTTGACTAGTGAGTCTAGCAGAATAAAATAATCGTGTCTTGCTTTACTAGCTGGTGAGTCTAGCAGATTAGAATAAAATAGATACGTCTTGCTTGACTAGATTATGAATCTAGCAGAGTAGAATAAAATAGATATGTCTTGCTTGACTAGCTTATGAGTCTAGCAGACTAGAAATATGTATTTATTTGTGAATACAGAATACTCTAATGAAAGTCCACCCATTTGTGACATTTGATGTCTCGTGTAATATTTGTAGTGTTAAGCACTACTGAAGTTAAGCCAATTAAGACCTGCTCAATGGGTCTCTTGACTTAAGACTCGTCTTACTTGACCAGCTGATGAGTCTGTCTTGCTTGACTTGACTAGTGAGTCTAGCAGAATAAAATAAATGTGTCTTACTTGACTAGCTGGTAAGTCTAGCAGACTAGAATAAAATAGATTCGTCTTGCTTGACTAGCTTATGAATCTAACAGACTAGAATAAAATAGATACGTCTTGCTTGACTAGCTTATGAGTCTAAAATACTAAAAATATGTATTTATTTGTGAATACGGAATAATGTGTTCATCTTGGTCAATTTTGCATTGATAAGAGTATGCAACTGAGCATAAAAAATGTACGTGAAGCCTCATACAAAATATAAGTGAGAGGCCTAGTATAGCTTAGGATTTTGGAAATTTATTGAGACCCTAATTTATTAAGCCAGAATACTCACGTGAAATAAAGAAAGGAAAGAGCATCCATTCTTGGTGTTTACGTGAGGATAAAGGAGGAGACCAAGTTTTAGTCCTCACGTGAAGAGGAGGAGAAGACCAAGGTCCTCACAAGAAAAAGAGGAAGAGACAAGGTTTGGTTCTCACGTGAAGAGGATAGGAACAGACTAGCTTGGTTCTCACGTGAAGAGTCTCATGTCTTTTGTACTAGAAGCAAGACACTCTTATTTTACTTTTGTACTCAGCCTCACATATCGAGGGTAAAAAAGTAAAATTGGCAATTTTGACAAGCAGCAAGTCGTCAAAATTTTGATAAGAGTCTAGACATGGAAATTTGAATAACAGTCTAGACGCTCAAAATTTTGTTAAGAGTCTAGACGCTCAAATTTTTTATAAGAGTCTAGACGTTCATATTTTACTCTTTGCACTTCGCTTCACATGTTTGGGGTAAAAGAGTAAAATTATCAAATATTTGGAGAGAAACATGATGTCCATGCTAGGAATGAAGTCGTGCAAGTCTTATACCAAGAAGCCAGACGCATGATAGGAAGCAAGACGTGTTCTCTTTGAAAAATTTGAGTTAGCCCTCAAATTCCGAACTTAGGGTTTGAGTTTTTTGACACGCTTTTACAACATTTATAAGTGTTGCAAAACTGTTTTCAAACCCTAATTAAATTTATAAAGATAATTTTTGTCACATTTTTTTTGCAACGGTTGCAAATGTTTTGCATTTATTTTCAAACCCTAATTAGGGTTTGAACTACTTTGTCACACTTTTGACACATTTATTAGTGTTGCTGCTCTAGTGTTTCAAATACCTTTAAATTGAATTCTTTCCCTACTCACATTAGTTGTTTCTTTAAGCAAAGGATTAATGTGATCAAAGTGGGATTTTGGCCAGTATAGGCTATGAAATTGTGTGTGTCATATTTTGACATTTTAATTTAAGCACAAATGTGGCACTTTAAATAAATAAATAAATAAATATTTTAATAGGTTAATATTGTTCAATTCGAACATGAATAATAACATAGATAATTTTGGAGGTTCAACTATGGAACATAACACCAAAATAATAATACTCAAACGGATCTATACTAGTGGGCAATCCATCTAGGAGCCTAAGAGATTTTATGTAAAAATCATAGAACATCTGGGAAACTTATTGTGTGCGCAAATGTTGTTCTGATGATTTGAAGAAAAGAAAGGGATAAGTGCCTGATGAAACTCAAATTGCTCTATACTAGTGGGAAATCCATCTAGCAGCCTAAGAAATTTTATCTAAAAATCATAGAACATCTGGAAATTTTATCGTGTGCGCCAGTGTTGTTCTAATGATTTTGTGTAGTGATGAATATTGATTAAATTCATCAGTTTGATCGTATATATTGGTCATACATATAGAGAGAGGACAGAGATATGCGCCTGAGAGAGAGAGTAGGATAAACACCTACCCGAGAATTCTTTTATAGAATTTTAAAAGTTTATTATTTTTCAGACCAGATTCTTGAGAGGTGATTTACTATTTTATCCTTGTCAAAAACCCACCATATACAACGTCATAGCTCAAATTCGAAACTCTCTTGGATCTGACCTATTGCTAGCGCCACACTTATCTTAAGCATGTTCTCAATCAAGCCTGCCGCATCTGGACTTTGAGAACCCTTGCATAATCTTGATTGAAAACACTCACAAATTTATGCCATGCTACTTTCGAGCTAGCACATGACTATTAATTTAACTTACTATTTTACTAGACTCGACACTGGCAAGTCTGCTTAAACATCTCCGTGAAATAAGCAACTTGCCTCACTAATTTAACAAGTTATTGACTTGACTTGACTTTACTAAAATAGTGGCAGTCCATGACTTCACTACTTTTCTACGAGATATCAAATACAACACATTGGGGGATTCTCATTGGGGTATTTTTCTGGCGGTTTACGGCAACGTGCGATGTGGCAACACATCCACGACAAGAAGGTAATAAGTAGTGAGACGGTTAAGAGAAAATGAGAGGATGAGGAGTAGTGGTCATACAATCCTCATGATTTATCGGATATGACCCACTACAATCTCCAAGATCATCACTTCTCCATCTCTCCACAACCTCCACTGCTGACGATAAATCAATATGTTCAGGACAAGGCTATAAATAGATGGCTTCATCTATTCGACATGTCAGAAGAACAAAGATATATCCCATAGATAATCCATTCTTAAAACTACACATTACCATTTTTTCATCACACTGTGATTTCTCAACCTTCTTTGCTTCCCTCCCCTAAGATCAACCCATCATCTCTACCTTTGTGACCGAAGTAGGACGCGAACATCCATTTCTTGGTTTAGGCTCGTCCGGTTCGATTTTGATCTCTAAAACCTACTGAAAGTACTCTTTTGTAGTATATTTTTTTTCACCCTAAAACACACATCTTCTACAAGTCACAAACCTAAGGTTTACCCATTTAAGAGGAAACTATTCTTCTTATTCTTCTTTGTAATATGAGTAGCAAAACCTTTTGTTAATAAAGGATGAATCCAATGTTCTAGATGTGAATCTTTACTATTTATACAAGTTGTCTGAAGCTTTGATCACTTTATCGTTTGTTTTCACTTTAGAAAAGTTTTTTGATTGTTTGAAGTGCATGGTAAAATTAATCTATTGATTTTTCTATTCATAATAGAGAGTTAGGATACCCATTGTAATTGTTGAATAAATCACTATACAAGTAGAGAACGTAAAACCTAAAAAAGGGATTCTGTGAAGTAATCGTGTACAAAAACTAGTAAACAGAACCTTGCGCTAATAGTTGTGTATGTGACCGTTGTAGTCTGGCAGCACATATACCGCTGATATGTCTCAAAAATCTTTAAAGTTCAAAATGTTGTAATCCTACTTCCTTAAGATGTTAGTTTTCTTAAGCTTTTAATCCAAGAGTCTTCCATTATCCATTGAATTTCTCTTAGTGCTTTTGTAAAAAACCAATTTCATAAAAGTAAGTTCTTGCAGGTAACGGGCACCCATGGATTTAAAAATACGAGTACACATTCTTGGACAACACCTCCGCCTGCCGAGTATTCCTTATTGATGGAGTGTTGAGAACCTATCCTATTGCCACAACATTAATCCTCTAAAGCCTGTGACTTTAATTGTTCAGATTCAGAAGTTGAAGATCTTTAAAACGAGCTTAATTTACCTATATTATCATAGCACGGTAGCTACCAACATAATCATCAATATCATTACTCAGTCTTGCAAACAGGGTGGCTCTGTCTGCAATCACTTGATAACAACGAGGATATAACCAGCAATGTGCTCAAAAAGATTGGCAACAGAACCTCCTGAACATGGAAGCAAATATAATATGGTTTTCATTGTTGTATTGCTTCGCCCTATCTCTACAATGAGAGAATTTATTAAAATTCGAGGCCATTCTTCCTATATCTCATACAACTCGTAATGAGTGTACTATAAGAAATTGTTTAGAACCAATTTTCTCTTTGGAAAATTGAGGTATAAATTACATACATTAGATATTTTTCTGATTTAACAAGTATAAACGCCATTCTTTGAAATGTATTCATCCCTGTTTGGTGTTGTACCCCAGTACCCATAGTTGCTTTCATTGGGAACTTGGATCATTAAAATGTACATTTTTATTAGTGTTTTGAGGCAAATAATTTTATAGATTGCCCAGTTTGTTTCAACCATAAATACAATAAAATGAAGGGAAGAGTAATACATTTAAAGGATGCAACCAGATGAAAAAAAAAGGATAATTGGAAAAATACCCTAAAAATGTATACCCCGTTGGGAAAATACCCTGTAAAAAAAAAGTTATGAGAAAATGCCCTAACGTTACATTTTCCATCCAAGTACCGTTAAATGGTCAAATTATGCAATCTTGACCTTATGCATATGTGGGCCTTAAGACAAGATTACCCTTTAGCTGTCCTAATCTAACACTAAGAGACGTGGCGGAATCCAAAAATAAGGGTAATCTCGCAGGCCCACATATGTATAAGGTCAAGATTGCACAATTTGACTATTTAACGGTACTTGGATGGAAAATGTAACGTTGGGGCATTTTCCCATAAAAAAAATTTTGCAGGGCATTTTTCGAACGGGGTATACATTTTTGAGGTATTTTCCCAATTATCCCAAAAAAAATATATGAAAAAATAACTATTTGGATAACCCCAGAATACGAATATTACTTATTAGTGACCAAAACCTAAACCCCAAAGCCAATAACAATACTTCCCGAATGTGATGAGTAAAAATAACTATTTGGATAACCCTAGAATGCTAATATTACGTATTAGTGACCAAAACCAAACCTATTTGGATAGACCAAGAATGCAAATATTACGTATTAGTGACCAAAACCCAAAGCCAGTAACAGTACACCCCGAATGCGATGAGTAAAAAAAAATGAAATGGATTTTTACAATTTGTTAGCACTTCCTAATTTTATATGAACATAAACTTTGCGATAGGAAACCCTTGCTTACTTCTGGTGCCTCATATTTAATTGTGATATTACAACACACAGGCAAGGAATCCAGTATGTTGGTGCCCTGATTGTAAATTTGTGTCTATTCTTAACCGGTTTCATACCAAGGGTTGACACGTGACTAAAGTTAATTTAATCATCTTAATTTGTTTGTTACACAAGGAATCGATATATCTTATTCTTGTGACTAAAAATATATGGATTAAACTCTTATGAAAAAATTAATGGTTAGAATGAAGCCGGTAAATTTTCTTATTAAATTCTTATAAGGGTCGGAATTTACGTTTCGACAATATCCATTCTCGTGCCATTATGGCACGAGTTAATCCCTAGTTATACTCACATAACTCTAATTTCTAAAGTTCTAACTCCTTCTTATCCAAGCGACTTTAGGCCTATAAACCTTAGTAACATAACCTATAAAATTGTTTCCAAAATATTAGCTAATAGTCTGAAACCACACCTTGCAAAAATAATTTCTCAGAACCAATTTTCCTTTGTCCTTTGGCAGAGTTTCCCTGTGAGTTCCTGGAACAAACCCTTATGTCATTTGGTTTTAGTAAAGAATAATGTCATCTTATAATTTATGTGTTGTTCAATGAAACACCTGTGAATAGTTTCAAGGTCAGTAGAGGGCTTCGACAAGGAGCCCCTCTCTCACCTTACCTTTTCATTATTTGCATGGAGGTCCTCTTGAGACTTCTGGTCAAAGGTGAATCACATCAACAAATATATGGAACTAAAGTAACAAAAGATGCTCCTTTTGTTTCTCATCAGTTTTTTTGTTTTGTTTTGTTTTTTTGTTTTTTTTTTTTACAGATGATTGCTTTCATTTTTCTAAGGCAAGTATTTGTGAAGCAAAATATATTGTTAACATTCTAAACATGTTTGGTGAAATGGTAAGTCAGGTGATTAACTTTCAAAATTCAGGAATTTACTTTACACCCAAAATGCACAAAAAACAATGTAAAATTATTTCAAGAATTTTAAAAGTTTAAAAAATATCAAAAAATGATAAATACTTGGGGACTCCCCTTTTCTTTGACAGATTCAAAATAAATAACTTTGAGCCTTTACTAAACAAGTATTATGCTTCCCTGTAAGGCTGGTAAGGAAATATGCTTAACCCAGCTGGTAGAACTGTACTAGTTAAATCAGTGTTAAGCTCCTTTCTAAACCACCAAATGCAATGTTTTGTTTTCCCTAAACAAGTCTTAAATAATATCGATAAGATCCCAAGAGGTTTTTGGTGAAAAAAAAGATGATTCAAGATGTATTAACATCATAGCTTGGAATAAAGTTTGTATAACCAAAAATCAAGGTGGCATGGGAATCCGGAACTCCCAAAAACACAATCTTTCTTTGATAACAAAGCTCTCTTGGAGGTTGATTCATAATCAGTACCAACTTTGGGATACCATCCTAAAGCATAAATATTTTATCAATTCATACCCAATTAGGAAAACAAGAAAAATTATATTTCTTGAATTTGATCTAGTATTCAAAAAGGACTATACATCATTTTTTTAAATTAATTAATAAAGGATCAAATATAAATATTTGGTATGATTTTTGGTCACCCAACTAGACAAACCTGTTAATTCCAATTTGTGTAGACAACAATACTCCTATCTGTAAATTCTCTGCTAGATGACCAAGGAAAAAGAATATAAATTTGATTAACAAATATATTGATATTTCTGTCAAAACTCAATTAGATCAATCACACCTAAAATTGGAGATAATGATAAGTTAAGGTGGAAGTCCACTCCTTCAGTTTATAGGTTTATGACTAATTATCCTGAAGACAAGGATAAAACAAAATTCTGGAAACATATTTGGGGGTTTAACTCAAGGCCTAGAGTTAATATTTTTTGTTGGAAAATTGTCACCAGCGCTCTACCTTTAGGAAATAGAATAACTAAATATAACAAAAGTGTTTTTCCTTTCTGCAGATTATGTAACTGCAATGAAATTGAATATGAAATGCATGTTTTTTTCAGCTTCCATTTTTAAAAAATAATATGATTTGCTTTCTCTTTTCAATCTCTTTAGATTATCGATATGAACAATGACTTAAACTTTGGTTTGTCTCTTGGATGAATAATAATGTTTTAAACCATGCATCTGGAAAAATTTCTTTCATTATCTGGTCAATTTGGAAATACATGAATGTTGTAATTTTTGATGGGATTGTGCCTGATCCAAATAAACTAGTTGAATCCATCAAGTTAAAGTTCATTGATTCAGCTGTTGCTAGACTTAGACAAACTAAGGAAAATACCATTCTAACAAGAATGGAAACAACAATTTTGATTGGTTTATTTATTTTGATGCTTCTTTCTTAGAAACTGATTTCACAATGGGATTTGCAATCACCATTATGGATGCAACAAGTTAATTGAGACATTGTAGAGCCGTTTGTGGATGGGCATCCACTCCACTAGAGGCCAGGGCTAAAGCTTTTATGGAGGCTCTAAGTATTAACTGCTACATCATCAACGACTGCCAAAACTTAGTGAACATTGTTAATGGATCTTAAATTCCTGATACTCAACCTTGGAGAGCTCAAGTTAACATCAGAAGCTACCAAATAATTTTTTAATGTTATAATTATGTTTGTTTTAAGTTCAAGTTTAGATTTTAGAAAGAGAAATAACCTATATTTAGAAGACAAGTTAGCAAAGGAAGCTCAAATTAAAAGTCTTAAGTTCTTTACTATTGAATATATGTCAAACGTAGAGAAACTCATGTTTTTTTGAAAGGGCTAATCTCATATTAAACCCTATAATCCCTGTTGTAAGCTTACCCCTTTAAATAAATAAATGCTTATTTAAAAAGAAAATCATGCACAATGGCTTTAAATTTGCCAGGAGTGGCAAGTCTGGGTCAACTCATGTATTGAAGAAAAAACAGTCTCTTGACACGAGATGTCAAATGTAATCATTGACAATAACTATTGGGAAAATGTAGGTACCAGATCCAACTGCATACATCAGTCTGCACCAAACAACATGTAACTCGTAAAAGTAAGCCCACTATAGGTAGACTAAAAATGCTAGTCCATTCATAGATACTAAAGTGACGGTTTCCACCGTTCTAAGATTTAAGGGGGTGTTCTTTTGTATGAACATATAGGTTCTAACTATTTTTTTTTCTAGAAACAATACATTGGTCTTTGGACTAGCATTTTTGGCCTACCTTTACACCCTGTTCGGTTGGAAGAATTGAAATCCTAGGAATTCAATTATGAGGTAATCCAATTCTTAGAATTGAATTCCAAAGAATTGAATTCAAATCCAAAAAATTAACATTTGGTTGAGGTAATTCAATTACTTTTGTTTTTACGTTGGAATCCAATTTCATTGCACTATTAGACTAGTGTAATAAAAATCTATTATTTTGGAAAGAATCAAAAATTTTAATTACATAGAATTGATTTGTCCCATTTGATTTAAGTAATTGGGTGCATTACCTAGAAATTGGATTACCCAGCCTTCAATTCCTTAAACGAAACGGGGTATTAGTGTTTTCGCTCGTAAAGTTAACATTGAATGAATGAACCGTTACAACTAATCCATTTCTAACTCTACAAGAAACAATTGAAGGTGAAAAGGAGAGTGATTTGGTGTGCCTACCACAATGATCACTATGTATATTCATATGTATGAACGTTACTGTATAAACCTGATGACTAATGACAAATTATGTCAGTAGGTGCATTTGTTTTTTGGCTTGTTTTTTTCGGTGTATAAGCAAGTTGTCAGTTGTCACTTTCTAAATATAATTCCACCTCCGAAACAAGAAGCCTAAAGCCAAAACACTTGACTTGATTCCCGTTGCGCCTTAAAATCCTGACTATCGTTCTGGTATCGGTAATGCTCCATAACAAAATTTCTAAGTAGTGTATGAATGAAAATGGTGATACTTGTAAAGTCCGGTGGGAAATTTTTTGAGAAAATGATTGAATCGAGACTATTTAACAGGAGAAGACACTATTAAACTGACAAAAAGATGATACATTTTGATTACAAAACTTTCCTACGTTACATTCCTTTTTTTTTTTTTTTCTTTATACAGAAGCAAAACTTTACAGATTTCTATGTTAACATTGTAGAAATTGTTTTAAACATTCTTGAAGTTTTTGAAGATTAACAGGTTTGGATATAAATGAGTCCATACCGTTTGCTAAACATTCCGCAGCACTCTCTGACTCGGCATTTGCCGTCATCTGCAGTCGTTAAATACAGACTAAATACAATAAATCAAAAAATCAAGAACAAGAAGAAACTGCTGAACTATTTTTTGCTATGGCAGAAGGGAAAACAGGTTTAAGTAGGTTACAATACAAGTTTTGGTTTGCAACGTAGTACATACAGGCACACATGGACCAGCACCCGGGAACTCGTTTGAGGTCATACTAATACAAGTGAGTGAGTACACATTATCAACTGGCCCTAAATTACCTAATTGACTCCAGAATATTATCGGTCATGAGCTAACCTTTTCCTACTGGACAACTGCAACACTAAGGTTTTCGTGATCTATCAGCCAGTGATACTAGTTATCTCCTACATACGCGGGACTCCCCAAAGGGTGGCTTCTTGCCATGCCCTATGCTAGCGGGACAAAAGATATAATAAGAACTGAATTTGTACTGATGTTTTCTGCAAAATCGGAGTATTCTTACCGCGACAATGGGCAGCCGTCTCTTAGAGGCCCTTGAATCTTGACCATTTTGTAATGAACCTGACGTGGGCCTTTCAATTCCAGCCTCTACAGCAGCATCCCAACTTCCAGTTTCCTCAAAAGACCTTATCAGCCTTGTTGCTTGAAGGCCTCCCATGACGGGCATGTAGACATCCTGCATGGTTGTAAACGGATATTATGAACACGTCGAGTAATGAACAACAGTTGTTGGACCGATTTTGGGTTTTAACAGCACTAAATAATTAGGCTATCGGGGGTCAACGAAATGTGAGATTGAGTCAAAAATATGTACTACAGATTGAAAACCATATGCAAATTAGAATTTATATTTAGGAAATTACCATCAGAACAAGATCGTATCGATGATTTTGTACAGCCCGTATAGCTTCTGCTCCATTATTCACAATATCTAACGTGTGACCCAACTGCTTCATCATTTTATTTGCTACAAGCACATTAATCTTGCTATCTTCCACAAGAAGGATTTTAGGTATCAAATTCGATTTGTTTAGCTCCACACTACCATTACATTTCCCTCCGTCATGATCCTGCCTCTGACCCGTATCTTGCATAATCTTTCCATGCATCTTATCCATTTCTACCCACTTCCTTTCTCTTCGAGGGGATTCCGTTGCGTGATTCTTCTGTTGGGGGGATTTTGATTCGTTATGACATGAGTCACTTCCATAAGATCCATTTTTGTTATCTGGTTTTGTTTCCTGTTCCAATGAAGTTCCTGGTTGCGAAAATGGCCTTGCAGCATCAGTCACTGAACTGGCATCTCCGAGGGAAGCCACCCCTCTAGATGTGCAGTTGTATTTAGAATTGAATGCAAATGTATCCTGCGAGAATTTGTTAAGTTTATTCGTATTGTTATATCCCAAATTATTTGTTGATGATTTATTCGTTCTTGAGGACGACCCATCAGATGAGAACAAAGAACTTAATGTGCGTGGTTCAAAAAGATAGACGCCAGAATCTATTTCATTGGTGTTTCCATCGCATAAGGAAACTACTTCATGACCATCCATATCTTCAAAGTCATCAGATAGCTCTCTCTCAGGTGAAACCTTGTAAGGTAGTAGAAACGTAAATGTTGAACCAGAGTTCACTGTACTAGTCACTGTTAAATGACCACCCATCAACTCCACCTGTATCAAACACATTTTAAAATTAGACCTGTAAATTTCTTTTCTCTTCTCCTCTTTCATGTTGAAAACAGAAAAAAATAAATGAATATCCAAATAAAGTTACTCAAAGTTTGCTAGAAACGGAAAATGATGTATGATAAAGGAAACTAGAGATTTGTGTAGGATCTGCATCACTGCCAGGATTAAGAAATCAAGTTTTGAATGACAATATAAAGAGCGCACTGGCAAATATGAGCTCACCAATTGCTTACAGATTGCGAGGCCAAGTCCAGTCCCACCATACTTTCGAGCATGATCTGCACTTGCTTGCATGTATTTTTTAAAGAGTGTAGGTATTGCCTTTTCTGTTACAAGGTAAGAGGTAATGTCATCAAAACCAACATCCACAGGAATCAAAACAGGAAAAATGGTCAAAATCGTATTTTAAGCTTAAACAGAAACATTAGGAGAAAAAGTCTTCTGATCTAACACAAAGCACAAAGAACATAGATAATAGTGCACCTGGTATTCCAATTCCTGTGTCATATACATCACACTTGATCCACACGGTGTTTTCATATTTCTTAGTATTATCCTCCCTATATTCATCCTCAGCCGATCCCGTGTTTTTTCTGTTATTAGGTGCACCATTACTATCAGAAACTTCACCATTCCTGAGACAGTGAGATGGTTCTGAGACCACCGAAAGGTCTATCCCAACGCTGCCTTCGTGGGTAAACTTGACAGCATTGCTGAAGAACAAAGAAGCAGATTAATTTGAAACGTTCCTATGCAAAACAAGGGACGATATAAATCATGAAAGAATTCTTACTCTGTGAATTCTTACCTGATCAAATTTGTAAGAATTTGTCGAATCCTTAGAACATCACCAATAACCTAAAGGCCACATGAATTCAAATAGAACATCAAGGAAAAAGATATAGAACAAAAGAAATAAAAGACAGTCACGCTGATGGAAGAAACAGTAAGTTCTCACCTCCAAAGGAACCTTTTCTTCTACATGTCCTTTCAGGGTTAATTCCTTTTGCAATGATGCTGCGGCAGTTTGAAGAACATGTTTTACCACTTCTCTAGGTCGAAACTTCGTAGCTTCCAACTTCATAACACCTAAAGTAAAGCCGCATAAAAAATTCTTAGTTACACTATGTGAGATACAAAAAGCAGTTAAAGTTACAGAAACTGATACTGCAAGCAACCACACAGGAAAACAAATATTCAACTTAGCATTAATAAAGAAGATGTGAAATGATGAATTCCATACCTGACTCGACCTTGGAGAGGTCAAGAATGTCATTGATAAGTGCCAAGACCAGGTCTCCAGAAGACATCATGACATCCAACAATTGCCGTTGTTCACGATCTAATCTCGAGTGAGAGAGAATCTCAGCCATACTAACAACCCCTGTGAGGGGAGACCTTATCTCATGAGACATAGTTGCTAGCATTTGTTTCGCTCGCATTGTTTCCTCTGCGAAAAGAAAAAGAAAGTAAATATATATTTAACGTCAACGTTTTTTTGCCACCTTAGTAGTGAAGATAACTAATAGATGGAAGATGAACCTGTAATGTGAATTGTTTTGTTAAGTTCTGTTTCTTTAGCTTTTTGTACAGCTATCGCCTCTCTAAGCTTTGCAACCTTTTCTCTTTTTATTACCTATTGCCCAATTAGGATTGGAAAGAAAGAATGGTTTAGTTTCTACAGTACTGAATAACTTCAAGTAAACATCTGAATAATCAGTTTTAGATATAAGAAAAAAGAAGAAGTGAAGGGGTAGAGGGAGAGGGAGAGGGAGAGGGAGAGAGAGAGACGGTATATCAATTAAGACACTTACCTGATCTGTTATGTCCATTCCCATATAGTTCACACCAAGAGTTTCTCCTGCCTTATTAAATACAGGTTCCACATGTATCAAAAATGTCTTTGACCCAAATAGTTCAGTCGCGAACGTGATTTCCCGCTTTGCAGGTTTACCATGTTCCATGACTTCTCTCTTGAAGTCTTGGGATTCCTTAACACCAGCTCCACTGAAAATTTCCACATCCGTTTTTCCAATGATATCCTGATAAACCGACGAATGTGAAGAGCTGTATTGGAATTGAAGCTCATAAACACTACAAAAACTGTATTTTTCTGCACTGACGGATTTTTTTCAAAAAACATGCTGCTAGTCTTGTATGAACTGTAATCTATCATGATTAGAATCAACAACTAGTTACCTCTTCTCCCAAACTTGGAAAATGATTGTAAATGAATCGATATCGCATATCTTTGTCCTGTTATGAAATGATAACAGACAAAGAAAAATTATTTCGAGAATCAGGAGCTCAACAACAATAAAAACAAGAAAAAAAGAATAAATAGAATCATTGACATGTGGAAGGTAAACATCTCTGAACAGTAGAAGGCAGTAGAGTAACTATAATAAACAGTTCAAAATTGCATGTCTAGGATACATAGTGTACACAAAAAAGTGGATTGTCAAGTAAAAATCTGAAGGTTCGGAATAATTACACCAACAGTTTTTATCTTAGTTGCATAGTAGAATGACATTATCAACATTGTAGCTTTATCGATGAGATTTGGCAATTAGTAACATATACAAAACTTGGAAAACAGTTTTTATTGGAAGATTCCATCAGAAAAAAAGAGTTTTATTGGAAACCTGCAACTTACAGGTTTATGCTGGCTTTGTATTCACTGCACATACCGGAAAAAGTTTCATGCAATACTTAAGGTAATGTACTTCTTGCATCAGCAGACATTATTCATCGTTGTTTTTTCTCATGCTAGTGAGTCAAAAACATGCCCCTGGTGAAAAGGATATGACCTGGGAAATTAACATACTCAACCCCACCTACTTATATACAGTTCCTGTATTTTGAACACACAAGCTATATTTGGTAATATGAGTTCTGCTTAGGTTATTTGTCTTGGTTTGTTTTTCTTCTTTATCATTCCCTGATGAAAGGAAACTCATATATAACATTCTCAATGACACCTCAATTCCTATTAACTAGACCTAAATAATGAAACAGAACCACGTCGAATATCTACATACTCAAGTCAGCAGCATCAGCAAGAAGAACAAGATCTTTTCAATACAAAAACACTATACATGGCCATGAATCATGCTCAATTTCGTATCTAGAAGCGCCACCAAGATCTCTTGGTTAGTTGGGAGAAGGATACATATGAGTCAGATTCTGCTCAAACTTTGGAAACGGAAATGCATATTACCTGGTGGCCAATGACAATTGGTGCATTTTGGAGAACGAAGTGTAAGAAATTATCGGCTCTTTTTAACACCTGGGACAATTCTTCTACTGGTGATGCTTGTGTCTCGAGCAATTTGATGTTTTCTTGTAGCTTCTCTTCTAATGCCTGCTCTCTCTGCAAGCTTTCCTCTAACCATTTTTCTAGTTGCTTCGCCTTCAGCTTCCAGTACTTTACAGTGTCAAACTCGGCATCTACTTCAACTCGCTTTTCTTGAACAACAATATCCAGTCTCCTCCGAGGTGCAGCTTCCCATATATCATAATCTCCTTCAAAAATAGATATCGGCCGTTTATCACCTAGACTTGCTTCGTCAAACCAATGTTCCTCTTGAATCTCCAATTTTTTGAGCTCAATTTCTTGCCTTTGTTTAATTAAGATGACTCGCTCTTCATTGAGAAGACGAACAGCATTATTCTGCTTATACTCCCAGCTCTTGACAAGGTTATTCAACTGAATCGACCCTTTCTCGCTATAACTTGTTAATTCATAAAGCCGCTTAAAATCCACTTTGAGAGCATCCTCCTGGGTTTTAACCTCTTCTAACATACCTTGATCCAATCCAGGCTTTTCTATATTAAATTTTCGTCCGACTTCTTTATCAAGATCTTCAGGCCACATGGTAGAAAGAGGTACTTCCATGTCCACATCTTCTAGATTGTCGTCCCCCATTTCGCAAACCATCAAAAAATCTCTAGCATCACCAAATTGTTCTAATTTATAACCAAAACATACACTTAACAATCATTGACTTGAAAATGGAACACGGCGATGAAATCAACGTGTTGCGAACACCAGAAATTCCTGCGAAAATTGTTCAATCCTGTTCATAAGGAAATTTTAATGTATGGCTAATAAACCAACACTGCAATTATAACACACAACAGTTACTCACTTTTATGCTGCAATATATAAAATGATAAATACTAGTAGTACTGTACTACTTAATGCCCTTAACGAAATATTGCGGCTACTTAAAGCCAATGATCATAACATACTTTATATAGCACAGACTGCTGTCACATTTCACAATAAAAAAAAAACCCAAATTTCACAAAACCCATTCTCGTTTCAAAGGTTATGACATAAAAAATCAATCAATTAGCTGCTCTACTCTGAATTAAATAGTCTCGGTTCTTAAAACTAATTGATCAAACCATAATCTGGGTTTTCTGAATTGAGTTCCAGAACACAAACAAACTGATAATTAAGATTTAAAGAAAACTGAAATTTGATTTGTTTATTTTTATAACTCAATTCAATTGGTTTCTGATTCGAACATTTTGATTACAGGTTTCCAAAAAAAGTCAACAGAAAAACAGAATTCATTCCATCATTTACAAAGATCCTGTGAATTCATCAATCAATAGAAAAGGAGAAGAGACATTTCATTCATTCATTCATTCAATCAATCATCCGAATACTTAAGGAAAAGAACATACATTGCTAGAAGGAGAAGGGGAAGAAGAAGAGAAGAATGAAGGGAGGGAGAAATACCTGAAATGAAAACGAGAAAAACACGATTTCGAGATGATTTTTTTGTGATCCAAACCATCAAAAATAAAGCAATCAAACAGTAACTAATTGTATAATTAGTATTAGTAGTGTAAGGTAAACAAAGTTTTTATATTTTCATGCAAAATTTTCTCTCTTAATAATGTTGATCCCAACACGATTAGATAGATTTTTTCCTTTCTTTCTGAATTCTACAGAAAGAGTCTTAAAACTCAGTACTAAACTATAGATTACTGAGAGAAAGAGAGAGAGAGAAAGTGATTAATAGGAGATTAAGAAGAGAGAGAATGCATGTGAGGGGGCTTAAGGTTTTTGGAATTAAGAAATGTGGGTTTTGGGAATAGAGAGGAGAGAAGACCTCCCTCAAGAAGAAGCCATGTGCACTAGTTTTAATATAAATGTCAAAACTAAAATCATAAACAAGAAAAATAAGGTTATACAGTAAATTTCAGGGATTTAGTAATGTATATAAGAAAAAATGGGGTTTGGATATTGGTTGTTGAATATCAAAATCAGACTATCGTTATTATTATTAGAGTTGATGAGTTGAAGATGATGAAGCTAGCTTATTATTCCGTGTAATGTATGTATAGTTCTGATGAGAAAAACAGAGAGGAGAAATAAAATAAGAAGAAAAAAACAGAGAGGAGAGAGAAAGATTCAGTTTATTTTTTTTTTTTTAAAGAAATGAAATTCCCCGCCCTTCGTGACGTGTTGGAAGAAGTGTCAATTTAACGTGAAAAGTCAAGTGACGGGTTGGTTACTGTTACTTGACACAAACCGCACACTAGCCGCAACCCACATCCCACTAATTTAACTTCTTCTAAATTTTGTCCTCTACCAAGTCCTATGCATATAGGTAAATTGCTAGTTTATCATGTTAGATGACAGGCTAAATTAGCCGGTCTATTATAAATATTGGAGAAAATAATTAAGTTTCTATCAAGTGTCAGATTGTTGGTTGTTGGCGATCAAGACTTGATTGTCAGTGACCGAAATTTTATAGCTTGATATAATCTAGGTTGCCATCGATTAAATCTCCTCCGCCTATAAATAATACATTCTCTTTCATAATTTCTTCATAAAATTCTAAAAAATTAATGTCTAAAATTTCTATCGTAAAAAATCTTCTGTCACATTGAGTTGTTAAGGAATAAAAAAAATAGAAAAGGACAAACATTAAACACCCCAAAGAGTGGACTAGATTGAAATCAGGATAAAGAGGTGACGTTCCAAAATATTAGACAACAAGTGGATGCTGGTGTACTCAAGGACCATATATCTGGCCATCAAGAGAGAAGCCAGTTTACCAAGCTAAGAGGTGGGTGGACTGAGTTGGATGCGGTGTTTGGGTGACTCCCTAATGCAGTAAAAGAGAGAGTCTGAAGATATCCTTGGTGTTATTTATATTATTTAAATCATAAGAACCATATTCTCAAATTGTTCATTCTATTTTTAGGATTTCGAATGCGGTAAGTTTGTCTGTTCTCTGATTTATTTTTTGGATTTTTATTTTTAGTTTTAAATGCAAACTTTAGATTATGCAAATTTTAGGATACACATAAATTTAGATTATGCAAAAATACTATAAATTAGCCGAAATTTAATTTTAAAATTTTGTTTAAAGGAGTCACATCGTGAGATATGTACATGTTGACGGAAATACTTTGCGAGGGATATTTGGTTCCATTTGACCAAGGGAAGTGTCTATCTCAATCCAAATGGAAATAACGCCTTCAATTGTATTGTACTGATGAGGAAGGAAATAATCTGCATAGAGTTGTTAAATCCGGTGGAATAAGAGTGTCTGGTTTTAAGAATTTCTTACAATGCTATGCTCAGAGAGTGAACATGATCCAAGTTATGCAGACGCTGACCAGATTGATGAGCTCGAAAGAGTGTTTGTGTTATACGTGTTAGGATAATGCTTTTTTCCAAATGCTAGCTCACTGACAAGTTTTGGTTCTAGAAGCGCTTAAAAATCTAGAATTAACTCCAATGTATGACTGGGGATCTGCACTGTTATCGGGACTATACATAGGCCTCTATGAATGATCGGGCTCTAAACCAAGTTTAAATTGTTTTAGGGGAATCTTGGATGTAAAGAATTAATTTATGAGTTATTTTACATTTGGGTCTCAAGTTTTGATATGTTTTAGTGTTTGGGTCCCAAGTTTTTCCAATTTAGTGTTTCGGTCCCAAACGTGTCAGTCAAACTAAGCCAACTCATTTCAATACAAGTGATTCAGCTGTTTGACCATGAATGATGTAAACCCCTATGCAAAACTAACTCCATTAGACGCTAACAAGTTATTACCTATTTAAAAATGTTAATTTGAAATGGTTTGAGTAATGGGTTTGGGACCCAAACACTAAATTGGACAAACTTGGGACCCAAACACTAAAACGTACCAAACTTGGGACCCAAATGTAAAATAAATCTTAATTTATTTTACACCACTTAATTATTTAAATGTTAATCTAATGACTAATTAAATTTTGACAATTGATCGTTTTAGAAAAGTGGTAAAAATAGTTCGTTTGCTGAGACTTGTGAAGATTTGTTTTAGACCTAATTTTGATTTAAACTAGAAAATACGTAAAAGATTCTAATAATATTGGGAAGAACTGGAACTCAGGATTCCACAAAAATCACTTCTGATTGATTTCTACAATAATTCTTTAATAATTATATCTCTTTTATTGACTCTGTTTCTTTGCAAAAAGTAGATTTCTAAGACATTAACTGTAAATCACAAGCATGACACATCAAAAGCTCTTACCTCCCAGCATACACCATCAAACAAAATCACAACTAATTAAGAAAAAACATAAATAAATTAAAAATCAATGCAAAAGTCATTAAGAATCAAAAATAGTTACCATTCATTCATGAAATATAGCTTCCTCCATTGTCCAGTGGTTGGGTTTAGCTCCTCATGATGTACACACTCTCAAAACAATTATTCATGGGTCAAATGTGTGTAAAAAGAAGAAAAAATAATAACACAGATGGTTCGCAATGGTGTAACTGTGTTGCAGACCACTATTTTTTACTGTTACAGAAGATAAAGTGTTTATGCTGAAGATAAACGTTGCAGATGGGTTAAAGAAACCGCTGCAGCTGAAGATAAACGTTGCAAAGACGAAGATATCCGTTGCATATGGGTTGAAGGAATCGTTGTCGTATCCCTGTTCTTCACGTTCAGCAGCAAAACTTTCTTTTTTCTCTTGTTTTCTTCCCGAGCCTCCCCCTCTCTCTGTCTACTGATTTTTATCGATATGTTTTGCTTATATAGGTGTAGTAAACCCTAACTAATCCTCCCACGTTGATAAGGACTCAAAACTCAATCCAAAACAACCTATAATTCGAGATAATCCAAAACAGGTCGTGAGTCTTTTTTCGGTTGCAGATGAGATTGTGAACTTGTTTTTCGACCGGAAACAGCTCATGTTGACATGTTTGAACACGTTTTGATTGTTTCTTCACTTTGGGATATCATACAAAATCTTAAATCCCATAAAACTCGGTTTCCATTTAATTCAGATAACTAAGGGGAAGAGTGCCCCTATCCAAAAGCAGGGTGCCTTTATCATTTTTCCTGGGGTGCCTTTAACACTCTTGTAGCCAATTTTTCCACAAATGTTTATTTCTCAAAAACACCTACAAACACATAAAATCATACAGTAAGTATAAAATCGAGCATTAATAATACAGAGAATTATGAACAAATTAGACATAAAAATGTGTCTATTAACAATGTTTTCACAATATTGGTGGTATATTTACTTCCATTTTGGTGAACCTTCTCTTCACCAACACAATATTATTTTTCCAATTATAGAGAAGTACCAAACTCAGAACTGGCGGACTAATCAGATTGATGGCAGTTAACACTCTAAGATGTCTCAAATGACTCAAAAAGTGTGTATAATAAGCCAAAATATTATTATTATACTATATTTGGATTATCCAGAGTACCATAGTGAAGATGGTCAAAGGATGATACGGTTGAGCTTACATCGATCGGTGTTTTACAATTCTCTTTATAGAAAAGGTATTTGGTACTTCGGCGAAAGACACCTTCTACAACTACAAGGGAGAACATTAAAAGAAATCAACCAACTTTCAAACTGGAAAATTTCTTATGATGATTACATCACGTGATGTTGTTGCAAAGTGGTAGAGCATGGGAATATGCTGATGACTTGGTCGTGGAGCCTGATAAAATAAGTGATTATCTTCATTTGTTAGAAAAAATTTGCCAGCCTACTATTGTTGTGGAGACACAAAATTTGGGAAGGATGAGTATCCCAGATTTAGGTAGATTGCCACTTGATGCCGATATTCTTCCTTCCCAACCTCCGCCACCAACGCCTGCTCCCTTCGTGTATCCCAATAGTCATAGAGGTTCATATCCTTCACCAACTATGCCACCGTTTGATTGGGAGATGCCGAGTATTAATCCACAGGGGAGGCTATCATTGTTCTAATTTTTTCTCAAGCTCTCAATCGAACTTATCCATATTGGAGGATATAATTTACACATGAGGAGTTGCAAGCTAGGTTGAAGGATTATCATAGGCGATCACAGAGAATACATGAATATTACTGGGAGCGGATGACCCAAATGATGAACATCATGAATTTTAAAATGCCTTCAGATGCATCCAGCCTTAGAAGTCAACCAAGTCGTACAAGCCGTCAAATAAGTGGTACACAAGAGGTCGTGCAACAAACTCATATGACACTTGGTGCCACTGACGATACAATGATTCTATAAACTCCCGGTGGTGGCCCACTCTTTTCGAATGTTGTTCCTCTTTATACCCCGACTCCAAAAGAAGCCTTTAGCATCTATCGTCCCAGTGCTCCCTCTTTTCTTCAAGTTCCTTTTCCAGGTTATGGTGATGAAACTCAACCTCCTGAGCTTACTCAAGCTTTTTCCGCTGCCCTGTTAAATCAAGGCGAATACTATTCAAACTGGGCCTTTCCTGGTGATTAAGGAAATTAATTATAAGATTAAATGTAATTGATATTATTGATTTAATTGAATATATTTCGTGATTATCCTAGTTGTTAATACTTTTCAAACTCAGAAGAAAAAATATGTGTTGATTAAAAACAAATAACAAAATCCGATGAAATCAAAAACTAGTTGTTTTACTACTATAACTTATCTCTATAAAGAAAAGGTAAAGAAATTAATAAATTTACCTTTCCTAATGTTAAATGAATTTAAATGCGTGAGTGTTAAGCTTGTAGTAAAAAATATGTGTAACTAAATAGAAATTATATTTAATCAAAAATACTCGTTGGATTTGTAATAATAAAAGGCCATGATCTAAATAAGAAGTTATATAGAGATCCTTGGATGGAAAATTAATAAACGACTAAGATTTATAACTCAGCGACAGAGTCTTGATAATGATGATAGAGATTTGGTCGCGCGACCAAAATTCTATCTAGCAACAGAGCCTCTATTGCTCGATAAAGACTTAGCCGCGATGCACAAATCGGAAAATATACAGGTTTTCCTAGCCAATTTTCCCATTTAGCATGTCTATAGTGGCTCAAAATTGGAAAATTTGATTGTTTGGTATGTGCTTAGGACTTGGCCTTAACAACATGGGGTACCTAATTCCATGAGGTTACCAAACTATTTTTGTGACGGACCGGAAATTTTCGCTTCCAACGGATCGGGTCACGACCCGCTTGGCATGCTCCGACTTCCCGATACGCCACTCGAGAAACCGACATTACCAACCTTTGAGACCAATTTGATTTTTACCAAGCAAATGTTTATCAAATTATCAATTTGAGTAAGTATCATATCCTCATCCAGTTTAGACCCGATAGTTATTAGCCATGGCTCATCCCCTTAGGGACCCGTCAGTTAGTAGCTCATCCCTGCTGGGACCCGACAATTATTAGCCTAAGCTCATCCTCGTAGGGACATGTCAGTTAATAGCTCATCCTCGTAATAACTCATCCTCGTAAGGACCCGACAGTTATTAACCTTAGCTCATCCCAGAAGGGACCCATCATTTAAACAGATATGAACTACTCTAGAAAGAATTGGTAATCATTTCCAGATCAATGGTATGAACTGTCATCATAAACAACAACCATTCTTCTCAGATGATATGAATTGCCCCTAAATGGCAACAATCATCTCCAAATCTCATTTGGTGATATGAATTGGTATCCAACAATCACCCTTCATTTCTTATTAGATGATATGAACCCTCGAAGAGGTTATAATCATCTCTCAAGGTAGTATGAACAACCAGTAGGATAACTGCAACTACCTCTTATCAACGATATAAATTGCTAAGATTGCAATCGTCTCCGAATAGATGGTATGAACTTCCAAGCAGCAACCAACCCTTTCCCGACGATATGAACAACCTTAAGCAGTTGTGCTGAACGGCATAACGGCTGCCTATGTACCCTCTCCGTTGCTCGAAGGGATCAAGCACGACTGTAGTTCGTCTTCTTTGGTTTAGATATTATGAACTACCCTCTCTGGTAGTAACTATCTCTTATAAGATGATCTGAACTATCCTTTTTTTGTAGCAATCATCTCTTATATAGATTGTATGAACTGCTTGTCGTAGCAGCAACAATTTCTAAGATAGTATGAACTGTGATAGGTGCATTATTTTCACTATTTAGATACTCTAATTCATTGATTTCTTGTTATTTTTCATATCATTATGCCTTGATTTTGTTTGTTTATGAGTTTCTTAGGAGCTTTGAAGTGCATTCAACCAAAGAAGAGGTTAAAGGATAGAAACACAACTTTGGAGGTGAATTCCAGGAAGATTTACGGTGGGAAAGTACCTCAAAACCCAACCGTAAAAGAAGTTGGTTTTGAGGGAAAATTCCAGGAAGATTTACGGTTTGGTCTAGACTCTCAAACCCAACCGTAAAATTAGTTGAAGAGATATGAAGATTTTGTCATTTCCATCTTATAGATAATTGAAAGACGAAGGAAACCCAAAAAGAATGAGGTCAATCGGATATCGGATGAGGGAGTAATGATCAAAATAGTGAAGTACAAAAAAGTATACATGAGGAATTACGGTTGGGTTTATTGGCTCGAACCCAACCGTAAACCTGGGAATTTTGGAGCGAATTATTATGTTAGATTTACGGTTGGGTTTATTGGCTCGAACCCAACCGTAAATCTGGGGGCTTTTGGGTGATATTTTTGTGCCAGAGTTACGGTTGGGTTTATTAGCTCGAACCCAACCGTAAATGGGGAGTTTTGGCACGTGTGTGGGCTTCTAAACATGGAAAACATGGTCCCGGAAGGATTAAAAACCTAGATTTCGTGGATACTATATAAGGAGACATCCAACACATTAAGAAGGACTTAGGACACTCGGAAAACACAAGGAGAACAAGAATCTAGGGTTTGCTTTACTTGCTTTCTTGATTATTTTTCATGGATTTTGAGAAATCCATGATGAACTAAACTTTTCTTATTGTTTAGAGATTTAGTCGTAAGTTGGAAAACATGTTTATTAATTGAAGTATTCATTCTCATATGTTCATAATCTCTTCAATATCGCTTATGTTCTACCGTCTATAACGCCTTGTATGATGGATTGCTTGTTTGTTTAAGTTGCAAATTAGATGAGCATGCATTGACATCTATAACTAAACTAGGGTTTGAGGTCCGGAATTGTCAAAAGACTCTTGTTACAAGTAGTATAACATAGTTGTTAACGACGGGATGTTGCCATGCAGTTATGTATAGAAGCGTGACCTAGGTTAAATCCGAGTGGCTCTTGCGTCGGATTGCTTAGAGTAACCTCAACTCACTAATACTATTGCTTTCATTGGGTTAAACTTGATTGGCTCTTGCGCCAAGTTATTCGATGAAAATGATTCAAAGAGTGGCTCTTACGCCTTTGATGATAATAGGAGTTTTGCCGGAGTAAGCCTGCGATAGGATGCTTTAGGGTTATTGATATTGAGAGTGCATGAATGTTGAGTATGATTTGGTTGATAACATGTTGGAAGATGGAATATGAACTCTCTAACCAATGTTCTTTATCTCTGATATTCGTTTTAATCTCTTTGTTTTAGTATAATTTAGTTATAGTCACAATCAACCCCCCCCTCATTTACATAAGTAATCAAAAGTAATTAGCAATCACCTGCCTATCTGTGGGAACGAACTTGTTCTTATCACTATATTCTAATCTATATTAGTGAAGTAAGAACTTGAATTAATTTTGCTTGGCTGACAACCGACCAAACTGCTTACCCAAGGCAGTAACTATCTCTAACTTAGCAGTAAATTAAATAGTATGGACAACATGATTTGCATAGAAAAAACTATCCCTAGCACATCGCATCACCAACAATCACTTCAGCAGTTATCCGTTGATGAACAAGATATCAACATATTCTTGCAATTGTGCTTGTACTTGTACCTGCCACTCAATATCAACAATCGACTACAACTGTGTTGTAGATATAATCTAAGCCATATATTTTTTTCGGTTACTTAATTACCAAAGCATATATACTTATTAATACAAATCAGTCCAAGTAATTTAGTATGTTAAACTATCGTGCATCAAAGCTACCACGAGTCAGATTATATAGTAAACCCTTTAGATGTGTATAAAACTCGTGATATAGTTCATAATAACAAGTCACATCAACCTATTATACACGTAAGCTAGAAATACTCATTCACTTCGCATCAATAGCTAACATCAATCCACTTGTATTTAAATAAAAACTCAACTTCATAAGGACACATTTACAATGGGTTAATTTTAGAAGTTATCATGCCCAAGTTATATCAAATGGAAACGACTTACATTACTGCATTCACCTAAACAAACACCCATATCAATATCAATCCATGTACTTCAGTTCAGCTGCAAACCCATCATCCACGACTTACTCTCAAATTCTCTGCAATACAATCAACTACAATTGCATCATTCATTCCCCTGTATACTAACATACTGCATCACCCTTCAGTTCTGCCTCATACCAACCCCAACTGCCATCACCTCAAATCAATAGCACCATCTATCTCGGATCTAGCCAACCCTTCAAACAACTCTACTTTTGCTTCAAAATCAAGCTAACCAGTACAACACTATAGCTAGACTGCAATCTTCTCAAGTCTACATCTCCATCTTAACTCACCAATATACACACAATTTTCCAATGTCAAAGATCACCAATCATTACATCTATACAACTAAAACAAGTCCACTGAAATGGGCATGTTTACAAATCAATTACTAAGCTCCAAAATTACGATCAATTCAAATGTGTATGCACATATATGAAGTAACTACAACATAATCAACATCCCACAGCTATACATAATTTTTGTTTTCAGAATGCAGTCACACTATGTCCAAGATTTTCAGTAGTAAACGGCACCTGATTTTCTTGAAATTTCTACAGTATCTTTAAGACTCAATTTCACACTATGTACACAAAAATAATCTCACTCCAACGGTTTATTACAGAATTATACATATTACAACATGACTGCTTTCAGTATCAACACACAGAATTCAGCCACGATTCTCTTATGATTTGAGGTACCTAAAATGATCCGAACTTCATGAAATTTCTACAGTAGGTTACTTACATATATAAAAACATCATACTAAAATTTCAGCTTAATCTGATAAACATATAGTGAGAAATTATATGAACAACTGAGTGTCCAGGGTTTTAATCCTGCTGAACGCAGTCATGGATCAAGCAATCTTTGAAGTAGTAAACAGGACCTAATCCTCATGAAATTTTTATCATATAATTATAACTTAATGAATCAAAACATACTAAAATTTCATCATGTTCCAACTGCTGGATCTAAAGATATGAATAAAACTAAAACAGGAATTCTAGAGTTTATGTATACAAGAAATCTAAACACGAATTGATCATGATATATTCCAACAATCAAATCAATTTTTGAGCAATTCATGATGATTATAAGTTACCCAATTCAACAATTTACTAAAATATCATAAGCTATATCAAAAACTCCAATTTCTAACCAAGAACCCTAATTCACAAATATTTCAAATCAAAGTATCATGTGAAGAAATTCATGAATTAGTTTGATACAACATGAGTTCATCTTGATTTATACCAACCCATTTCATGTAATTCCCCCATATCCATTCTCTAGAAAGCAAGACATGAAGTAGGAGAAGAAGAAAAATGAGATGGATGAAGAATGAGCCTCCCCTCTTTTTCTTTTAGGTCTTTATAGGCTAAAAGAATTGCTCATGTCTTCCACATGTTTAGCATGCTAGACTTGAGAGGGTGACTACTAAACAAGTTCATAACCATTTCTAAGGGCTAGCCATTTTGTGGGACAAGATTTCATGTGGGCTTGGGCTAGCTTTTTAGTGTAAAGAAGCATTCTAATCGGGTTGGGCTTGCACTTAAGGTTCTACGTAAAGTTTAAAGACATTGAACATTAGAGTTTAAGGTACTCTAAGTGCAGATTTTGGACTAATGGGTTTGGTTAAACCCGAGAAAAATGCAGGGTCTCACAGTTTTGTTTTTCCTTTTTATTTTTCATAAGAACATGAGGTGCGAACCCCTTACTGAATACTGCTACCAGAGTTGAGACAGAGCTAGAACTTTTGTAAAGTCATGCCCTAAATAAATAAAATATTTTTTTCTTTTCTTAACTGTATTTTGGGTTACGAACACATTGAAATACTTATTAAATTGTCACATATTTTGAATTTAGAACTGTAAATATATGAATTCGCAGAATCTTCTTGACTAGACAGTATTGTAGCCATGCTATCGAAGGGTTTGACGATTTCAAAGTTATCTAATTATTTTGAATTAATTTACTATTTTCATAATAGCATATTGTACTCCCTCCGTTCCATTCAAGATGATAGTCTAGGGTTATTTTTTTATTCCATAATTTTCATATTTTTCCACAAAACTAGCCATAATACTCTAACATTTTGTCTTGGAACTATAAGTTTATGTATAAATGCATTAATAACAATTAATGTTTGAATTTTTTTTCAAGGGCATAGGTGGAAAATTTTCATATCGCTCTCCATTTCTTAATCTGTGTGAAAACTCTCAAACTATCATCTAAAGTGGAACAGAGGGAATATAATACGGGAGTCTAATTTTGTACATATTTTCTAACGAGTATGAACGTAACATCTTAATCTCCACCACTGATTTAATTTTGGGAGTTATGTAACGATGATCGAGATTCTAAACATGGATGGTAATGGGGTCATCCGTTAACTAATCAACCAATCAAATATACACTCTTTAGAGGAGTGTGCACAAAAATAAACTATGTATTTTTCATCAATTATCAATTATCCATTATATTGCTATCTGATTCTTGAATTTTCTAGTAATATGGAGGTTTCATCGATGATCAATCACCCATTTAATCCATGAACGCTTCAACTTTCCTTTCTAATAAGAATATTTTTATTTTTTTTACTATTAAGAAAAGCTATCGACAATTAAAGGAAGAATACGAAATCATATCTTTACCAATTTTCCAATATTCTCCCATTAATTTGTTCCCCTGTGTACCAAAATTACCAAATTAACAAACTTATGTAGGTAATATCATAAAATCTAGTGAGGACAACGAGTAGCTTCGTTCCTGTACCAGAGGTACCCAACCTGGTATCACTCTGATAGATCGTGAGCCATTAAACAAAATACTAAAGTTTTGGCCATGCTATTAAAAACGAAATCAGATCTCCTATATAGAATGGCTAATAGAAAACAGAGACATTTAAATACATTTGGATTAGTTTCAAATTTTCTAACACAAAAGAAACTTCAGTAATATTGTCAATAACTCCTTCATAAATATTGTAATGGTAATTTAAAGGGAACCTTCCTTACATCACCCTTTCATAGTTTCCTTTCATAACTTTAAAAAATATTTATGTCGTCAGCTTCAAAATCTATGTTGGCATGTTGTATCTGTCTGGCCCATCTGAAGGCTAGAACAAATCTTTGCTGGACTCCACCTATCTGAGTTGTAGAGTTTCATAGGTATCTCCTTGCCTTAATGCAATTTCTTGCAAAAGTTGGCACAATTAGGCCTATATTAAAGGAATGAATTCCATGATCCTGCTATAGACAAATGATATTCTTGAAATTTAATGGCTCATTATTCTGCACAATTGGATCTGGTTTCTCTTCAAGGATACTAGCATTCCTATATAATGGTAGAGATTATTGAGAATATAATTTTGATTATGGTTAACCAGGTATAAGAGCACAAGAACTGTTTTATGCTTTTAGCAGTTAAATCGACATTTAAAGTGATTTTCCTGAAGATAATTAAGATCGTATATGGCCTTCCAGAAAAACTACCAAACACTAGCACATATAACAAACCAATGTCTCCTTATGGAGGAATCGATAAACCGAGAGTTCAAGCACTCATTTAACTCCTGCCAGACATAATTAACGATGGGACAATCCTGAATACATGGGTTAGCGTTTATTCCCCATAATTGCAAGCTTTGTAAATGGGATCAATTTACTGAAGAATACTAGAAATTTTAGCATTAGTGGGAAAAATTCCATGAGAGCATTTTCATATAAAGAATTTGATACTTGGAGTGGCATCCTTATTTCAAACTTGGTTCCTAGTGTAAACATCATTCCTATACTTGTTCTCAATTTTTTTTCCTTATAAGGGGATTTAGCAGAGAAATTTCCATTTCCAGTTAGCCCTAGATGACTTTTTGTCTTATTCCTTTAAGTTAAAAGAATATGCTTGATTGGAGCATATTCTGTAGTATTAAACCATTGCTCAATTTTTATGATCCCAATCACCATTAATAGTAAAGAGATGTTTTACCATTACAAGATCAACATGAAATTGACAGTCTTCAATAAAGAAATTTTTACCATTTCCTATCTTCCAGATGTTGCTTTCCTGGATGTTGGTTATTCGTCCAATAATTCCCTTTCGAAATCCAAGAGTATCCCACTTTTGTTTTGGTATTCATCTGAAGAATATCTTTGTTTTTATTGCTCTTAGCCCTCATGATTAAAACTATAATGCATATTTGTCTTATAGCAGTCTCCAACCAATTTTAGTTATCATAACATTATTGAACATCTTCATGTTCATGAACCCCAAACCCCTTATGTTTTTAGCTTGTAAATAAAATCGCAAGATTTAAGGTAAATACCTTTTGGATTCTTAATATTCC
>JAJJMC010012594.1:3075419-3134163 GCA_023531435.1 Papaver californicum
ATTTTATTCAATCTCAATCAAACTTATTCATTTTTTTATCGATCTAACAAATCCAACGATATCAAATTATGATTTCATAAATCTCACTAAAATTCACTCAATTTTTTACTGAACCGACTTGAATACACTCAATTTTGATCGATCTTACTCAAATTATAACAATTTTCATCAATTTCACTCGATTTCACTTAGATTTATTGAATTTTATTCAAACCCAATCAAACTTATTCATTTTATTATCGATCTTACAAATCTAACGATATCAAACTATAATTTCATCAATCTCACTAAAATTCACTCAAATTTTTATCGAACCGACTTGAATACACTCAATGATGATCGATCTTACTCAAATTATATCAATTTTCATCAATCTCATATGGATCACGAATCTGACGGACCAAAATTAACATCTTTTTTATATACAGATCACAACTAGAACGTCCAATAAAGCATACGTCTCTCAATGGCTCAAATTATTTGGAAGTGATTGAGAATTTCCGCCCAATTCAATACAATTCAATGCAATCGCTTCAATTTAAAAGGATTGAAATTTCAATTTCTCCATTTTCTTTTAATCTCGCTATAATTCAACTTTGATTTACCCAATTTTGGCTTCTTCATAGTGGAATAGTGGTGCTGAGTTAAGGACAATCTCAAGGTGTCTTCTCCATGCCCCTTGAGATTGAGGGAGGGTAATGGTGTGTAATAGTGGTGTTAAGTATCTAAGGGATCAAGTGTGAGCAGGTTCTGTAAGTGGGATAAGGGAACGAGTCCTAGTTATACTAGTCAATATTATACTAGTTAATTTTATAAATACCAGTCGTTGTAATAGCTATCTAGTTCAGTTTAATAACAAGAGAATTTATATTACAGATTTATATTTCACTAAACTTCAAAAATAAAATTTCTTTTTTTTGTTAAACCATAGGATAAGTAATGACTCGAAAATTTCTTTTTTTTGTTAGTTACCATTGTGATTCTCATCTTAATTAAACGAAAATTTGAAAGATGGATGATGTGATTTTATATAGTGGTAAAAAGAGGTTCGATTCTCGAACTTGTGAAGGTAATGATTTTAGAAAATATTAAACTTAATCTAAACTAATAAAAATCAGGAAAATACACTAGAGATGATTTTTAAAAAATATGGAGAAAACTAGGAATCAGGAATCAGTTATTTCTAACAAATCATGTGATTAATCAGATAATTCTTTTTAACAATTTAATTCAAGTTTGCCAAAAATATGTTTCCTAAAAGAATAATTGTAAATCCTAAGCATGGGACATCAAGAGTAATTAACTAAGCATGACCCATCAAAAGAGAACACAACTATTTAATAAAAACCATTTTTTTCTAATTTAAATCCATGCAAATAATAATAAAAGAATTATAAATAATTATTAGAAAATAATTAAATCACATAAAATTGAGAAAAATACCTTATCCATCATCCCAGTAAATAAACTTACCCCATGGTGAAGAAAACTTGCTCAAAAGTTGATTTCATTGCTCAAAATATTGATTACAAGGTTTAAGAATAGTGCAACAGCTGAACAGATACGTATATAAGTGTCCCAGAACAGGGTTCAGCTGTTACAAAGAGCTTTAAGCAACAGAACGTTCAAAACTTAACGCAACAGGAGCAGAGCTGCAACAGTGGAACAGCAACACTTATAAATGTTACTGAGTCGTCTTCTTCGGTGATGGTGGATGAAGAACACGCCGGCCGGAGCACCAGCAGGTCACCGGCGGCACCGGAACTTCACCGGATTTCTTCTGAATCGCTCCCTAGGCTTCTCTCCCTCTTTCTGAAGCTTGTAAACTCTTTATATAGTACTTAGGAACTCTCTGGAACATCCCAATCCCAATATAATTCGGTTAATCACCGTGTAAATCCTGTTTCTATCCAAACAGGAACAACAACTCTTTTCCGGCCAAATACATGATTCTCCAGCCCTTATCTTCGGCTTCTAAAGCTTCTAATCGATTATACGAACCTTTAATTAGATTGGGTACTTATCAATTTGTGATGAAATCGCTAAAAAAACTGGATCACAATTCTGCTGCCGATGAAGCTTTGACTCGGTCAACTGACTTTGACCGAGTTGACTGGGCCGAGTTGAACCGCTGAGTTGGTCCGATCCAGCTCATCCCGATCCAAGGGTGCCCCAATCCAAAGTGTGGGTGCCTTGATCCATATTTCCGGGTGCTTTGAACACTTTTTGAGCCAATTTTTCCACAAATCTTTATTCTTCTAATGTACCTACAACAGCATAAAAACACGTAATAGACACACAATCGAATACTAACTCACTAGAAATTAAGGTGCAATTTAGACACTAAAATGTGTCTGTCAATGGATAACAAATTTCGAATGTCAAAAACGAATATTTCTATTGTAACGTAACGAATTTTGGAAATTAGGATTCATCAAAAATATATTTTTATTTTTTTTTGTAATTATGGTTCTTAGTTTGTCATTTGTTTTAGTGTTATGATTTGATGAATTGGGTTGAACCCCAACAGATGTTCAATTAAAAGGAATTGAGATGTAGCTTAATTTCTTGAATAAAGTTAAGCTTTACCTAATAACAAAAAATATATAATCATCCGAATTGAAAGGAATTGGGACGCAGAACTTGATATCTCGTAGTTTAGAGTTATTGTTGCGACTCTTAGTTTAGAGCTTGATGTTTAACGAGTTAAGGGAAGAGGTTACTAAGGATAATAAGGTGTACATGACGAACATGACGATTCCGACGATACTGTGAAGATTATAACTTATGTGAATAAACAATATGAGGGTTCAGGGTTCAGGGTATTATGGCATATTTTGGAGTTCAGAGTTCAGGGTATTGACGAAGATTCCGATTTAGTGAAGTTCAGGGTTTAGGGTATTGATTTTGTTTCCAACTTATAGAAAGAATTTATTAAGGCAGACTTTTGAGGTGCATGGTTGAGGGTTCAGGGTATCGACGAAGATTCCAACTTAGTAAAAGGGGTATTAAGGAAGATTCCGACCTAGTGGAGTTCATGGTTCAGGGTTCAGGGTTCAGGGTATCAACGTAGATTCCGACTTAGGGGAAGAGGTTATCAAGGCAGACTTTTGAGGTGCAAGGTATCGACGAAGATTCTGACTTTTGAGGTGCAAGGTATCAACCAAGATCATCAATCTCACACATACTTTGGTCAATCTCAAATGATATCCACAAATGACATAATTCAAACAATATAATCAAAGTTTTAGATCCGACGAATATTAACGCAAACCCAAAATTAGATATTTCGGCTAATCGGAGATGACATGTAAACCCGATATAAATTACCCAAAATCATACAGTGAGCCCCTCAAATCAATAAAAATGATTTACCCCAAATCTAAACATGTTAATACACATATGATAAAACTAAATGAGATCGAATACCGCTCGACCTCATTATATTATCTAAAATTCAATTTAATTAAATCCAAATTTATTTAATTTCATCAAAATTACTAGATCATATTCAATATCATTAGATTGTAGTTAGTACGAATAATTATTGATGGTTTGCACAATAAATTCAATTTTCAATCAAACTTATTCATTTTTTTTCTATCTAACAAATCTAACGATACGAAACTATGATTTTATCAATCTCACTAAAATTCACTCAATTTTTTATCAAACCGACTTGAATACACTCAATTTTGATCGATCTTACTCAAATTATATCAATTTTTCATCAATTTCACTTTGATTTATTGAATTTTATTCAATCTCAAACAAACTTATTCATTTTGTTATCGATCTAACAAATCTAACGATATGAAACTATGATGTTATCAATCTCACTAAAATTCACTCAACTTTTTATCGAACCGACTTGAATATCCATCAACCTTAGGTCATTAAGAAAAGTATGAAACAATAGTCCATTTAAGGTTCCAGAAAAGATTCTCACTCAATCGACTAGGTCATTAAGAATAGTATTCAAACTCAATCAATCTCATTCATTTTTTCATCGATATCGCTCGAATTTACTCGTTTTCATCGATCTCGCTCATATTCACTTAATATTGTTCGATCTCACTTGAATTCACTCGATGTTTGTCATATTATCCTCATTGACCTATTCCCCTCTCCAGATACCTAAACCTACCGAATTGTTCATATTATGTCTTTAATGACCTTCTATACTAAGTCGAAATCTTTACAGGACTCTACCGTCGATAACAATACCCAATATCGGTCGACCTCACTTAAAGTTTATAGGATTCAATCGATTTCTCTAGTTTATCAATCACTTTAACCAAATGTTCATCTACCTTATTCAATTTCACCTGGTATATATTAATCTCCATGTGAAGTTCTAAGGATTTCGAATTAGGTTGAATATGGATGACACTATGTCACTATAACTCTCTCGGACTCCATAGTGTTTCTTTCCCTAAGTCGGAATCATCATGTTCGTCCCAAGAAATTAATTAAGATACATCTCAATTCTTTTTAGTTGAACATCTTTTGGGGTTCAACCCAATTCATCAAATCATAACACTAAAACAAATGACAAACTGAGAACCCTAATTAATAAAAAAACTTGATGAATCCTTATTTCCAGAATCCGTTACGTTACGATAACACTAAATATCCGATAGAAATATCCGCTTCCGACATCCGAAATCCGTTACCCACCTTTCAAATTTTCGTTTTAACACAACGAGAAATACAAAGGTAACTAACACACAATCCGTATGAGCATCCAACATCGAATCTGGACCATCAAAATCTTTCCATGATCCGTATGAGGTGGCTTATCCACCGTTAAATTTTTGATTTCAAAATCCTAAAAAAAATTCTCTTCATTTTTCGGTATTTGTTTCTCTCTCTGTCTCTCTTCGAATTTGAGCCGCTTTAGGAGAAAAACTAGGGTTCATCGACTGCACCATCACCACCATCACCGCCGAATCCCACACCCTCCGCTCTCCACTTTTCCTCTTTTCTCTGTAGTTCAATTTTCAGACAAAATTTGTCCAACATTCTTCTTCACTCAAAGTTCAGAAAACACAAACGAAAACATGATTTACTCAGCAGATCTATACAATCAACTCAAGGTTTGATCCACTATAACTAATCAATTCTCTCTCTCTCTCTCTCTATCTATATATAAACAATCTGAATTTCTTGATTTAAGATCCATAATTTTTTTCTTCTTGATTTAAATTTCAATTTCAGTGTCATAATTTTTGTTTATTTTTCACTCTGTTGAACCCTTTTTTGTATTAGCTAGATCAAATGTGATTGAATCTGAAGAACATATTTTTAAAATGGCTAAACATATCAAACACATCACCGATAAGTAAACATTTTTTTTTTGTTTTTTTTTGCTTCTTCCTGTTATAGTATGGTTGAATAATGTGTTCTGAAAATTGGGTTTAGTCTCTATTCTCTTGCTTGTTCAGCAAAATGTTAAATTTTTACCTATGATGGTTACGTTTTCTTTGATAGCCATTACGAAACTTGGAGGAGCTATTACATGAGCTAGTTATGCATATGTGAATAATGAGTCTTACAAAGTTAGATGTGTTTGTGTCCAAGAGAAGGTTGTTCAGTATGGTGTATGGGAGGGTTCTTCATGAAAGGAATTTATAAGGTAATTAAAAGTAGCTCAAGATGAAATATTTGCTAGGTTTACGATCAATTCTTCTTCTCCTCTTAGATTCAGATAAACGGCAGCTCCTTTTTTAAGTGAAACTAATTTAGATTCAGATTCAGTACCATACAGTGTCTTTGATGGGTGAAGAAAATGCAATTGACAAAAGTGAACGCAGAATGTTTCCATCAGCAGCAGCATCCCATGGCTAGTCATCCCGTATGGAAAAGGAAGTACCTCCAGAAAACAAGGTTTCTATAATATTATGTGTAATTTAGTTATGGATCAAACTTTTTTTGGTGAATGCTGATTTTTTTATAATATGACCCCATAGTATAAATGTCTTGGCTCTGTCCCTGTTCGTATCAGTGTATGTATAGAGTATGTTTCTGTAAGTATATCATATTCATATCTTGGGACATGCTCCCATTCCATATGCTTTATGTTTTTCACTTTTTCTTTCTAGGTTTACTTGTGCTGTGGTTCCTCTCAGTTCAATTATGTCTTTGTGCTGATATGCATCATTGTGTATACAGGTGAGTGAAAAAGCTGGTGGCTATACAAATACACTTGTTGTGACATGTCTTAGAAGTGGTCTTAATCGAGCATTTCGTGTCTTACAAAAACCACAACGTGTTCCAATTGGAGTTTTGAGGGCTTCTTCATCAGGAAGGTCTTGCGGATGATTTTATGTAATATTGGACAGGTGAGTTCCATAGAGCAGTCAACATATGAAATGTTTTTTATTAGTGATTTGCTTATAACTGCATAGATTTTTAGACTGAGTATGCATGATTTAACTTCAAGTATTTATGTTTCTGTAATGGTTCATGTTCTTTTTGTATTGGATTGCTTACTTTAATACACTCCGATTTGGTCGGAGTATTTTTAATAAGAGGTCATCCTTATAAGATGGACTGGATACCATATCCTTTGCCATACATTTCTGGTGGATACATTTGCTGCTGGCGATTGCTGTAAGTCTTTTTCCCCTTTAAAATGCTATCATAGTCCTTGAATTGGGCAAAAATTTGCATTACACTTTATTGGTACGAGCACCCTCAATCACTTTATTGGTACGAGAACCCTCAATCATTTAAGTGGGAAGTATGTTCTTGTATCTGTGGAGCTTACTGGGTTGGTTGCGATTCCTCAATCATTTAAGTCTATCTGTTTGTATTTGCTTAATTGTTTACTAATTTTTTTTTTCTTAATTATCACAGCTAAAATCCCAAAACAACTTACAAACTGATAATTCAACATGAGGTATCTCCTGATGTCCTGCTTGGTGACTTTGATTGTCCAACTTCACAGTCTGATAGTGAACTCGAGAAATCTTAGGAGATCGTTTGCGGTGACTTTGACCATTCCAGTTCAAGAGATAAATTAGAGACTACACAAGTAGTTACGGACGAGGAGGAAATGCATATACCCAGCAGCACAGAGTTTTCTTGTCGTCTTGTTTGCCCGAAATAGGGCATTTCTTTACTTTCAGATGCATTTAAGCTTGGACCTGTAACATAACATGTAATTATGAACTACCTCAATGTACATATATCTTTAAAATCTAAAATTGGAATATAAAAGTAAAAACATAACATTTCTTGAACTATTTATGATAATCTCTTTTTTGAGTAATGTTTAGTACAAAAATCTATGTGCAAACTGTTGTAATTCTTGAAAAATGTTGAACAAATAACTTTTTGGATGTTGGAATGGTTAATTTCTAAGAGAAGGCAAGGATATGACAAAATTTGGTTTTAATATTGAAATTGTTGAACTGAGTGTTAAAAGTTTCATATTTTGACTGGAATGATATGGGTTGTGAGATTTGTAAAAATATTTGGTTATAATTATAGTTAATTTAATCGACTCATGTTAAAAAAAATCAATTTGTGCATCCAAACATTTGCTCATAGTGAATGAAAACAATGATTCGAACAAGTTTTCATGTTTCTATTAAACAAATCCTAATAAGATTGTTAGATTAATCCTAATTAAGTTCTCAAATGTACTTTAAAAGTTGATTTCTTTTGAAATGATGGTAGCGGCTTAAACTTGGTTGCTGGGAGAGATTTTACCAAGTAATTCATTTTTTTAACATGTGGTGGTGGCTTAAACTTAGTTGCTGAGAGAGGTTTGAGCAACCAATTCATTTTCTGTTGCTACGAGTCTGTGCCTCAAAGTGAATAGCTACATCATCACTTTTTTAGATGCTACAAGTTACTTGCAAAACGGATCTAGCAATTAAACATATTTGGTCGTGGCTCAAACTTAGTTGCTGAGAGAGGTTTGAGCAACCAATTTATTTTGTTGTTGCTACAAATCGGTGCCTCAAACTGAATAGCTACATGATCAACTTTTAGCTGGTACAAGTTACTTGAAAAACGGATCTAACAATTAAACATATTTAGTTGTGGCTCAAACTTAGTTGCTGAGAGAGGTTTGAGCAACCAATTTATTTTCTTGTTGCTACGAGTCGGTGCCTCAAACTGAATAGCTACATGATCAACATTTGGCTGCTATAAATTACTTGAAAAACGGATCTAGCAATTAAACATATTTGGTTGTGGCTCAAACTTAGTTGCTGAGAGAGGTTTGACCAACCAATTTATTTTGTTGTTGCTACGAGTCGGTGCCTCAAAGTAAATAGCTACATGATCACTATTTTAGTTGCTATAAATTAGTTGTACAATGGATCTAGCGATTAAGTATATTTTTTTGCTAAATAATAGTGGACACATGTTTATTGTCGCCAAAATTTCTGGCAGTTGCAATTTTAGACGCTTAAACTATTTAAACGACTGAATTTCTGAGTTCTTGCTAAGATTTTAGACGCTTAAGCCCGTTTTTCTTGTAGTGATGATGCTTACATCAACAAAGTTTCAAATACTAATACTGCTCGCTAGATTTGTATTAGAGGATTAAAATTTTATTTTTGGAATTTAAATTCTTTTTAGCCCATCTGCGTATCTTGGGGAAAACGTCCTTGGTTTAAATACCTTTTTATATGCCCTGGAAAGCTGATGCTTGTACACGGTCAAGTGTTACTCATCTTTTGTGCACCTTGCATCAAGAACATCCAAGTCTACAACACGAGAGCTAGATGCTTCATCTGTATCATATTGAACTCTGTTTGCTACCACAATTCATGCTGACTGGACTTTGACTTCGAATGGAAGTACATCATCGGCTTCATACACTAATGAGTAAGGTGAGGCTCCCGTAGAGCTTCTGCGTGAGGTCTGGTATGCCCATAGTGCCATGGGGTGCTGCTCGTGACAATATATAGGGTTTTCATGTACTGTACGGATAACGAGGCGGATTAAGGTCTTGTTAGTAATTTCTGCAAGTCCATTCCCTTGAGATAGTAAAGAGTCAAAAAAAAATACGTTTTATACGATATCCTTGGAGCATACCGTAAACATGTTGATTAGCGGAGGGGGTACCGTTGTCTGAAATAATATACTTGGGGATACCGGATATGCATATTATGTGTTCTTTGATAAACTCAGTAATGGTGATCACTCTTGAGAGGAATTTCTTCTACCCATTTGGTAAAACATTATGTAATCGTTATGATATACTCATTCTTCTTTGATGAAGTTAGGTTGACTTTACCAATCAGATCAGGTCCCCAGCTGTGGAACGGCCAGAGGCTTCTTATGGAGTTCATAAGGATACAAAGGGTATGATTTAAGTTCCCGATAATTTGACACTTGTAACACTTCTATACAAAGGACGCATCATCATCCTCCATATTTGTTCAATAATATTTTTCCGTGAATTTGTAAAAATAACTTTTCCTTTCTTGGTGTCCACCTTCGTGCATTTCCTTAAGAAATGTAATAGCTTCAGTTGTTTCCAAGCATCGCAACAGATCTCTACCAAAACTTTTTCGTTATGAGACTCTTTCGTTGAAGAGGAATCTCTTATCTCATGGGACAAGCTTAGCATCTCTCCGTATCTCTGCAGGTAGCGTAGCATCCCACATGTATTAGCGTATGGTTCATGCTAGTCCTCAACATGGTGCACATTTAGGATTTCTGACTGGTGTGGAGGTGTTTGGAAGTTGAAACAAGATCTCTGCAGATCCCGGGATTGAGCCTCCATGCCCGACCAATGAAAACCAAGAAGTTGAAGCCTCTGATATAGTGTTATGTCGAGTGTTTGGCCACATACTTCTTTGTGCAGGTGGTTTAATTGTTGCTGAACTTCGGTTTCTCCTGTGCATCTTAACAAAGATCCAATTAGATTCCTGTAATAGAGCAGTTCGTGATACGAGCATAAATTCTTCAGGCCTCTAAGATGGAGTTTACGTTCAGGATATGGATTGTTGAGTTCCTTAATGATCGGGGATCTCCAATGGTCCTGAACTGTTGTCTTTTTTTTTCTTCTAAAATTTTATCTTTGACACAAGGGCTGCGAGGCAGTCCGCACGACTGTTGTTATTTCTACCAACATATACCGTGAAATGGGTCAAAAGCTTCTATGATTTTGCTATGTAGGGAGCTATCGTAATTTCTTTCAAAGAGTGAATTCCGATCATCTTGTTTGCTAAAAGTTTTGAATCTCCCATGATATCTAGACAAGTGACCCATGCTTGCTTGGATAGTGATAACCCCATCAGAAATGCTTCCTATTCAGCCGAGTTATTAGTGTATTTGACGTCGAGCTTGAACGACTGTGGGAGTACTTTTCATGCTGGAGATATTAGCATAATGTCATCTCCTCATGTATTGGTGCTAAGGGTGGCCGACCCATCAAAATACATTATACTCTCCAGACACATCTTCATGTAAGCGAGTAGTGTCCCGTGGAATTGCAGAAGTCCCGTGGTAGTAATAACAAGAATTATACAACTTGGGATGAGTACTGGTGGAATGATAGTTCAACTGCCAACGGTCTTGCTGCTGATAATCCCCTATGCATCACTGCATTCCTTTTACTTTGGCTTTTTGGAGACATATTTGAAGATTCTCATGGAGGTCAGTTGAAGATTCCACTGATTCTGATTTCTATTGCACTTATTGGCGGAAGGAATCTTCCTCTAGGTACTTTATTTTTGGGTACTTTATATTTTCATTTGGATGCTTTCATTCGTGACATGGAGACTTCTAATGGTCATGCCAAGGTAGAGTCCTTTATTCGCATCATGTTTATGCAAGCCTGACTTTGGGAACATTTTCCTGAATATGAACCAAAGGCTCGGCCTTCTTTCCCGAGTGAAGAGATAGAGTATGCTCGAATACTCCATTGGAGTAAAAAGAATTTTCCCAGTTAGTCTTACTAGTTTAATAGATAATGAGAAGAAAGTGAATTTCAGACCTTGGGGTTTGAAGCTTCCGCAGGTGATTCCGTCAAAGACTTTTGCTGAGACCCTGGTGTTATCTTACACTCTGGTCCGACTGGTGAGGGTAATACAACTGTTGTGGTAAAGCCACTTTTATGAATAGTTGTACCCCTAGGGTATATTCTTGCAATCTATTATGATACTTTCATTACCCAGAACTATAATATTGAAAAAACAGCTCGGCGATGGGTTTTGATCAGTCTGTCCCTCATTACCGTACCGAGGTTCCTTCTGTAGACATGCTTAAGCGATCTGAGGGTGCCCACATCATTCCAGATAGAAATATCCATTTCTTTCAAGCTCATAGAAAGAGATGTAATACTGATGAATATGCTGATTTCTGGGAAATGTAGCTTATTATCCTTAAGAAGTTGGTGGATCATCCGAATTTGAAGATTTCTTCTGAAGCAAATCGCCAGTCAATCATAAACTTGTTTCAGGTATCTTGAGTCTTTCTTCGCTTTAGTCATAGTCTTCTTATTTGATAACTAAATATTTTAGTTCGTCTATTTCAGTCATGGCTCCCGAATTACTGTGTGTATGATAAAACAGCGAATGCTACTCCTTAATCCGGGATGAAGAGACCTTGGGTGATTATACGTGGGAGTGGAGACCGTATCTCAAAAAAGGTAGGCGTTTTCATTTCCCCCTAAATTCCTTCTCTGTATGAAACATATTTATATCTTGTCTCTGATGAATATCTTTATATAGTCTGGGAGCATAATTCGTCATAGTGACGTGAGCGTTCAACTCTTTAAGTTTGGTATCCTAGCCATTCCTGGTGCTTCAGCTGCTTATGTTGTGAGTAGAGCTTTCTTTAGAAATAACAATTATGTATCTTGATGAATTTGATGAATTCTGACTCTTGTGCATAATCATTATACTTAGATGACTAGCGATATAAATACTTTGATGATATAAGGCACCATTATGGTTGGAGTCTCTGAGGAAGAAGATACAGATGAACAGGGACTTGAGAAATCTTCCCATACTGAAGTAGCTGAAGAACCCGAGGTCGAGAATGAAGAACTTAGTGATGAATTATAGTACGAGGCAGTTCTGCTCCAAATGACTCGTTGAAACTCCAAGTAAGTCTCCTTTATTGTTTTAGAATCACAATTACATAATTATATCTCTTAAACTCCAAAACATGTAAAACAATGCATGATTTCATGTGGAGTTTTGGCGATTTTTGCTGTCAGAAAAATTTAGATTCAGGTTTACTTGCCGTAACGACCGTAAAATCTTCATCTGATGTCAGAATGAGGTGTTTGACCTCTCATAATTTAGATAAACGATAAAACTAACTTCTCCAAAAAGAATTTATGAATTTGGATTCCAGAACTTTTCCAGGCAGAATTCTGTAGGTTTTCAGCTGTCATGTAGTCGACCATTTTGTGTTCCCTTATTAGCTCATTTCTTCGATTATCGATCCCTTTTAGCATGTTATAGTAGACATCCATATGAATCATTTGGAATATAAATTACTCCAAAATTCCTTATCAATTAGCGTCAGTTTCAGTTCTTCCAGAGAGTAGTGTAAAAACGTTTTTGATGGTATTTTTACAAAAAGACTCATATCTCTTCTAAACCATACGTCATGACCCAAAACACCTTTTAATGAATGTTTAGGTTGCTAGTAGACATATTTTATGAATTCCATGATTTTTTCTTCAATTTCTTATGCTTGATACATAATCTCTATAATGTCTCTATTTTTAGGGGGAAAGAGCTGGATCAGAGAGATGAATTTACAAGTAAAGAATTGGAGGTTACCATGAAAAGTGATGCTAGTGATGCATCTTTTCCACCTCTAAATCATGGGAAAGTTCTTCCAGATGTGATTGTTGAAGGAAACACTCTGAGTGACACCGTTGTACAAAATGCTGACATGATGGAGACTGTACCAGTTGAATACCGAACGCTAGGGTTTATTTTGACTTCGAGTTTAACAGGATTCGACTTGATTATGTGTGCATTGGCGGCTTCACTGTCCCGTCCGCCCATGCTGAGATGTGTACCAAAGTATGGAAGAAGTTATGCCGTTTCTTCGTTGGTAACCCCAAGAATTACCGTGTACCCTGGAGAATGATGAAACTTTGTTACGGCCAACTGTGCGTGAGATGGTTTATCTTCCTCGTAGAAAAGTATCTGAGATAGTACTTCAGGAATGGAAAGATGCTTTGGACACAACCGAAAGGGCTAAGCCTAATGTAGCATGGTTTCGTCGTCATTTTGAAGTTACTGAGAAGTATCTGCAAGATAGAGGAACGAATCCAAGCTTGGAGACAGTTACCAAGGCTAAATATGAAGTTGAGAGGCTGTCTCGGGAATTGAAGCTTGCAACTGAGATTTTTTGGAGGTTGGAAAACAACTTCCGGAGAAAAAGAGGCATTTACCTATTATAGAGATGGTGTGATTTGATTCTATTTAGTGTTCTCCGTCTTACGAGTAAAGGCACGCAGGGTTGGATTCGGTATAAAACGAAAGGCGTTTATTGAAATAAATCTGCAAAAAATCTACGCTTCTTGAAGGTGAAGTTTGGAAATAGAACAATTCCTTCTATTGTGTATCCCCGATTGATGCAGCCTCAGATACTTCAATTTTCTAATCTAGTATTGAACGAAAGGTTACACCTATAGGTTCTTCTGTATTAGAGGTCCATCCTACTCCATCAGTACCAATAGGCGGCATAGGGGAAGAAGCACTACACCTAGGAATCAACAAAAAAAACTTTGTTATAAATTATCCCTTTCCTTATCGGGATCGGAACTAACAAGAAGCGCATTCTGAAGGTGCTGAGCCAATTTTCAAGGAATGTTTTCTAGCTTTTTCTGGGTTTTATAGATTTTCTAAGATATATGACTTTTTATGGTTTTATTTTGGGATTTATTTTTGAGTAGGTAAGGATTCTTGAATGATTAGGAAAGACATATATATATTTTTTTGAAGGAGATAATGCTTTGCTTGATTAATAAATTGGAATCCTAAGTATAAATGCTATATGTTGCAAACATTTTGGAGGAATTACAAATATTGCATAAAATAGGGAAATATTATAAGATGGTGGTTGTTGATGGTGGATTTTTGAAAAAGGAGAAAATTGTAGATATTGCTTTTTTCCAAGCTGCAGAAGCACAAAACAAATATATACATAATTTCTTGACAAACATCAGAATTATGAATACTATTCTTGTCCCACATCCTGCAAGATAATCGAGAAGGTATGGTCATCTCCTGGCAAAATTAGCCTTGAAGCTCTTTTTGCATATATACGCATCACAGAAATTTCAGAGCCGTAATCAATGAAATCCTCGTTATTTCATATGCATCTATACCAATTATTTGTATAAGACAGAACACACTGATTATACAAATATGCGAACATTCAGAATAGAGGCTAAGCCGTATCTGAAAAAAAAACGCTAATTAGGTGCATACCATCTAATTGCAGAGTCACATCAAGTATAATTCCAAGTTGCAAACTTCCACCGCTGAATCTCTTGAAAATGTTTTGTATGCACTGCATAAAAATAAGCATAAAATGCTAACAATAAATCTCATACAATTGAGAAACTCTAAACAAGCCATAAATTTGGCCACGACATTAATAAGTATAAAAGCTAGTGGTGCATAGCCAATAATCATGGTACTAGTAAATGCTAACCTGGGAAAACCCTAGTCACACTCCCAATACCAATGGGTAACACACACATGTGCCAAAACGCTAGAAAAAAGCTAAAAAGTCAAAAGGCCAACAAAGCCATAAAAAAGCACGCGCCAAACAGGACATAGGTTGCAAGCGCTAGGCTAGCTCCAGCGCTAGCGAGTTAGCATTGAGAAGCGCTAACGCTGGGCTAGCTCCAGCGCTAACTCATCTTTGGGAAATACTAGGAAACGCCGGATATACTGGGAAATGCTTGGGAAACACTGGGAAATGCTGGGAACGCTGACGCTGGGCTATCTCCAGTGCTAACTTAACAGTGGGAAGCGCTGGCTAACGGCGCTAGCGCTACACTAGCCCAAGCGCTAACTTTTTTAGCCATGGCCTTCTCCCAAGCACTATTGCTGGCATTTTCCTTTTTTGCGGTGCTAACTTTGCTAGGCCTTTATAGTAAAATCATGGTTAGTGATAGCACCATCCTGAGTCCACGACTCCTTCGATTCCTATGAGAAATCAAATCATGTTACATGGGGGAGTTAATCATGGGTTTTGGTCTGGCGGTTACAACAACGTGGGCATAGTAATTCCCCACTGACTGGAAGTTACAAAGTAGTGGTGAGACTGAATCAATAAATGGAGAAGTGGAGTCATGGTTTCCCGAAGATTCCAAGGCGGTTAAGCCATTAACCCCATGATTCCCACTTCTCTATTTCTTCAATACTCCCACAACTTTACAAAGAAAATACGTGTATTCCCAACTATTATAAATAGGCTCCTTAGCCCATTTCAAAATCACAACAAGCTTACAATTTCTACTAAGCTCTGTGATTTCTCCCAATAGTTCTGCAACTCTACATACTATTCAATACACACAATTCCTTCAACTTCCTTTTGCTCCCCTCCCCTAAGATCAACCCATTTCCTCTCATCGTGACCGAAGCATGGCGGAATAGCTACTACCGTGGTTTAGGCTGGCTCTGTACGATTTTGGTTTCTGAATCTAAATAAAGTACTTCTACAATACATTGTTTTTCATAGAATCAACTTTTAGGTACTAACAATCGGTGACCACAGTGGGAGATCAATCTCTCGGTCAAGAATCCAGTTCTTCAACTATCTGAAAACTAATTCTTCAATCACTCAAAAATGGTCGATCTTAGGTCAGGTTCAACAATCAAGCCAAATTTAGGTTCAAAACCCACTTCATAAGATGGTAACATCAATGGTGGAGTTCCAGAAATCAATACTCAAAGCACTACCACTGGAAACACTAAAACTCCCTTTCATGTCACTAAAGGTGCCAAAATCAAGGAACAAGTACCACATACCATGGATGATTTAATGAAGCGACAAGATACCTTGGATGCAAACCAAATAGCCATGGCTACAACCTAGGAGGAAGTTCTTACTTTTCTTAAGACTTTGATAGAGTAGTTATCACCGGAACAACGTCATCGTCAAATGGAGCAAGCTAGGAATGCATCTATAACTGCTGGTGGAGCCAACACATCAAGAGCTAACACTCAGGAAAATGACGAGGTACATATCATCACTAATCGTGTACCAGAGAAAGTCACCAACAACAAAACTTTGTTACTCGCGAAGATCTAGAAAGGATCTTGCGAAATCATAGAAAAGAAGATGTATCTTTCTTCCATCAGCATCAACCTCCCTACCCAACTGAAATCCATAGGATTACACTACCAAGCGGATATTCATCCCCTCCATTCTCATTGTACGATGGCACCGAAAATGCTCAAGAACATGTTTCTCGATTCTTAGAATCATTAGGAGTGCATGAATATAACCAAATGTTGCGGCTAAAGGAATTCTCCAAATCTCTTACGGGGAGAGCGTATGCCTGTAACCTTGCCCCCAACAGTATCTCTAGTTAGTCCCAGATGGTCAATGTTTTTTATAAAAAGTATTTCTCCGTCTCTGAGGAAATAACTCTCGGATCTGGGAAGAATGTTCCAGAGAAACGATGAACACCCCAATGAATACGCCAAGAGGTTCATAACACAAGCTCTCGACTATCATGACCAGAATATAATTGAACAACAATTGGTGGAGCTTTGCATTAACTATATGATTCCTGTTTATCGTGCTTTATTAGAAAATTTACAATTTCAAACATTCTCTGAGCTACACGAAGCCGCCAAAAGATTGGCAACGACTGCCCCAATATTGTTGGAAAAAGCGAGGATCTCCAGAGAAGAAAGCCATGGAGACACCCGTGGAAGTAGACGCATGGTGAACAAACAACATTCTACCCAACACTCCATAGGTGTTGTTACTGAGGAAAGAGGCAAAAGGAAGGCATCTTCTCAATCAACGTCGCAGACTAAACACGCCCCGTCAACTCCAAAAACAACCACAATATCAACTCAAGGACAAGGCTCGGTCGAGACTTCACGTGAACCACGACAAACCAAGACGGATCTGACAATCCCAGATTTCCCCTTTCCTATGGAGGAAGTCCTAAAACTATTGGAATTATGGGTGCAAAACGGAGTTATCAAGTTACCACCTCAGCGACATCATCCCACCGAAGAGGACATGTCCAATCCGAAATACTGTCACTTCCACAAATTCGTCAATCATCCCACCAGTGAGTGCAAGGGCTTAAGGCGTATCTTCAAAAAAGATCGACTCAGAAGAACTATGCCTGGGGACTGAAGGCGTCCACAAAGATCTTCTCCCAGTCATAAGCTTCACTCTCTCTGGGGACTCAGCCAACAAAATATTTTAATCCATGATGAAGCGCATATGTGCACTCCTTTACTTAACAAAGGCGCAACGAAATGATATTTTCGCCGCCCTCAATCGTGTTGTATCATGTAAGCGTCTACTCTTCGCTAAAAATGATATTGCATATCCCAAATCCGCTTCAGACGTGGTCATCCAACACAATAAAAAGCCTAGCTGGGGACTTCTCACCATTGCTTTCCTCAAGGATACTGAGTTCGAGCATGCACTAATCAATGCAGGTACTGATGTCAATATCATCACTGTCAAGACTCTGAGAGCTGCAGGTATTTCCAGGCACGAAACTACGCACTCACCAATTATAATCAAGAATTCTGAAGGGAAGTCCAGGAGTGTCGTAGGATACATCACTCTAGAAGTAAAAACAGGTGATACCCGAACACATGCCAAGTTTCACATTATCAAAGAGGACCCGAGTTATGACATGATTCTGGGACGCCCGTAGGTACATAACAACAAGATGGAGGCAAATTTATCTCCTTTAACGGCGCCCACACCTCCGAGACTTTCAAACAAGTCGGAGAATCCCGAAGATTCTCTATCAGACGAGTTTTGCCGCACAATGAATCTGGATGTGAAGCAGTTACCATAAGAAGACTGGCATCATATGTTCAAAGTTTTCGCACACAAGTAAGTCACATCCAACTAATTCCTTTGCAACCACCAACCCCACGTCCCATTAAAGCTTGAGGACTTGACCCGAATATCAACCCTAACCTGACTCGGCGATGTGAATGGGAAGATGATCCTTTTTAAAATTTTATCAAATGGGTATGGATTGTCTCCACTAAAGATAAGGAAATTAGTAGATCTGTAATTCAGAAGACATATCCTGAACTTGAGGGGCCTGAACCCAATGCCTTCCATGTCGAATATATGGTGAAAAATATAACAACCTCTCCTGAAGAAGAGTCATATCTCATCACCGAAATCTTAATCGGCGGTTACTACAAGCTTGTCAATACTGACAATCCATAAAGGGTAGTCATACATGGCAAGTGGCTGACAGCTCACAATGCCTAAAACATCTCGCCACCATCACGCTTTATTTCCCTTTTTTATCCAATATTTGTAATTCCTCCATAATGTTTGCAATATCTTGCATTCATACTTAGTATTTCAATTTACTAAATCAAGCAAAGTATTATTTCTTTTTAAAAATTGTATATCCTTATAAATTATTCAGAAATCTTTATCTACTCAAAAATCCCAAAATAAAACCACAAAAAAGCCATATGTCTCAAAACCTATGAGAAATTAGGAAAACCTAGAAAAAATCCTTGAACAATGGCTCAACACCTTTAGAATATGCCTTCTCCATTTTCTCAAGCGCCTTAGTTACAAGCTTCAACTCTCGAGAAAAGTCTATCAACTTCACATTTAGCCTTGGCGACCGTCTCCCAGCTACAAGATACACCTTTCTCCTATAAATACTTTCCGATAGCTTCTAAATGACAATGAAGCCAGGCAACATTAAGCTTAGCTCTTTATGCATCCTCCAAGGCATCCTTCCATTCTTGAAGAACTATCTCAAAGATTTCTCTACGGGGAATTTCAATTATCTCATTCACAGTTAGCAGCAGTGCAGACACATTCCTGTCCAGAAGACGATAGTTTTTCAGGATTACCAACGAAGAAATGGATTCACAATCCACTGCCTTGAACCACTTGGCTACATCCGCCGACCAAATTTCTTCCATATCTTGGTGTAGAGCTCAGCATGGTCGAGCGAAATAGTAAAGCCACCAATGCACACGTGTTTGTGTCGAATCCTGTAAAAACTTGAAGTCGAAGCTAACTCTAGCATTCGGATACTCAACTGGACAATCTCTGTCACATCAACATTCTGTACAATTGCACCACTTGGAGTGCTTTCTCCGACAATCACGTTAGGAGGAACCTGTTCAGGGTTCTGGGTTAAAAAGAAAACATATCACAAGCAACATAGTTCATGAAACATTATGAAGTAAACTTACTTGAAGCTGCGACAACCATCATAAGAAGAAGGCATCTCATAACGTGACTCGACACAAAGTTCTTCGTCTTCAACTTCAGAATCTTTAATTTCTTCAGTTTGGAACGATTCTTCAGGTCCATGGTCATCTCGACCTTCTTCTTCAGTAATTCTAACCACATCAGTACTTCTAGATACTAGAGTATCTGTACTTATGGTCATCCAAGAATGAAGATTACTCACAAGAATAAGAATTCATTAAGTACATGAAGACGAAGATTTCTAAAACTCAAGAATTTTTAGGAGAAACTTCACTTATAACATAAGATGCTGAGGAGCCAACACATCTGGGACACCAAACTTGAAAGGTTGAATACTTGAGTCACCCTGATGAATTAAATTCTTAAACTGCGCAAAAATATTTATCAAGAGAATATATAGGTTTATTTCATACTGAAAGGAAGAATAAAATGAGACACAAGGCGTTTACCTTCTTCCAAGGACGGTATCCACTCTCAAGCATTACTACCCGTGGTGTTTTGTCTCCAGACTGAGAAGTGACACTCACCATGATATCCTACGCAAAGTGCTTTGGGAACCACGACTGCAAGAAACAAATCAAACATCCAATCGTTGAATAAAAGAAAACGATTAAACATAGAATGATTTGAAATACCTGTGTCAAATTAGCGATCGAATCACGTCTGGAAGAAGTTTTCAAGTTTGGACGATCTACTAACTCCTTCTCGGAAGGCTCACCACGTACCTCATAAGGCTCACCAGACATGAATTCCTTAAGAAGGGTAAGTTATGTGTTCCGAAAACTGGCGTATTCATTTTTGACACATCCTTTTCTATCATCCTAGAAGAAAGGAATACTTCGACCAGAGATAGTGTGGGCACCCTCAGATTACTGGAGCTCGTCTATAGAAGGCGCCTTATTACGAAAGTGAGGAATAGATTGATCAAATCCCATTTATCGAGTTTCCCTATCAATATTATAACTCTGCATGATATACTTGTCAAAACGAATAACAAGAATATATCCTAGAGTGAAACTATTCACAAAAGTGGCGTCGCCAGCTCTAGCAATATTACCATTATCACTCGGGCCAAAACGTAGAATAATACCAAACTCCCAGCAAAAGAATCCGGTGAAATCACGTGTGGAAGCCTCGAACCCCAAGGTTTGAAATTCACCTTTTTATCGTTATCCATTAAGCTAATAAAACTAACAGGAGAAGGTTTCTTCTTACTCCAACAAATTATTCTAGCATACTCTATTTGTGTGCTTGGGAAAAAGGGCTTGGTCTTTGGCGCATATTCAGGAAAATATTCCATAGCCAGGCTTGCATAAACATAACAGGAATAAAAGATTCCACCTTCGCATAACCGTTGGAAATTTTTATATCACGGATAAAAGAATCCAAATGAGAGTATAAGGATCCTAGAAACAAGTTACCAAGAGGAAGGGCCTTTCCACCAACGAGCACAACATCAAGCAGAACAAGTCCAGACTTCAATTGACTTCCAAGAGAATCTTCAAATACATTTCTTGAAAGCCAAAGTATAAGGAACGCCGCAATGCACAAAGAATTGTCAGCAGCAAGGCCGTTAGTACTTGTACTTTCGTTCCACTCCAAGCTGAATAATTCTTGTTATTGCAACGATCAAACTTTGGTAGAGATTCTGAATAAAGATGACACAATTTCTCTTCTCCTTGTCATACCATTCAAGTGGAACACTACCAACAACAGGCAAATGCATCAAAACTTCCACGTCCTCCAAAGTGATGGTTAATTCACCCCAAGCACATACTGCCGAATGGGCTGGACCACACCAACGAGAAGCAAATGCAATCAGACCCTTCGTGTCCTTTTAAGCCTCAAAGTCTCAGACACTCGCACATCATGAAGTATCTTGGCATTTTTTAGAACCAACTTCACTTGAAAATTCTCCAACATAACTTTAGCCCATTCTGTCCATTTGGGCAAAGGAATCTGGAACATCTTAAAATCAATGAATAAAGGCCTGTGTTCTCTTCTCTTCAAACAACACCTAACAACAGCTCACGGATAAAAGCTCTGAAGATGAGGACGACTATTGATGTTCGGAATAAAATTACCAACATAACCAGGGCTAGCAGCCTTTGCAAAAACACCGTTAAATAACTCATCATGAATATTGGGCACATCATTTAGAAAAATCATATCAGAATATTCGCTTCCACCATGACTAGAAGCAGTGGTAACATTATCCTCTTGATTGATAGACATCTATAATGGGTTCACATTATATTCACATCAACAACTGAGCAATTATGTGCAAGGTATGGTTCTATTTTATGCAAATACATGCTTATATATATAAATTAAAATCAACATCCAGGAAAATTACTACAAACTCTATCGTACCTGTTTAAAGCTCAACAACACGGCAGTGAAGCCAATGAAGAATTATCACAATGCAAGAGGAATTCATTACCAAGTCAATAACATGCTCCTGCAATTAAACAAGTAAAGGTAACTGAGCTAATGAATTAATATTCTCATATATGTATTTAAAAAAAACCTTTTGCGTGAACGAGCATTCACGTCAAAAAAATAAATAATAAGGGTGGCGTCGACGGGAGTAGAGTTGCTGTTGCTGGACGGAAAGAGGTGAGAGGTGCTGGAATTGGTCAGAGAAAATAAATAATAATAATAAGGGTATGCTCCCTTTTATAGTAATTGGTTTCCAAATTTAGGTCAAAAAAGGGTTTCCTAATTGAAAGCATACCCCCGTGCTGCACACGAATCAATTTTGGTCTCTCCACCATATAAATCAGCCACGCCTCACTAATTATGCTCCCTAGACGATTATATATCATCTCACAGGCACTACTACATCAACTAGTACTTCTTCAACAATTATTTGACAATAATCAGAACGTTAACAAGCAAAGACATTTGGTAATTTTCGACAAACTAAAACTTGTTAAATTATTTTATGACAAGTAAAATAATAAAAAATACCATCTATTGCTTACAACGAAACACATTATCGTTCCGCGCTAAGCAGGGGACTTAATGTTGACGGTAGATTTTTGATAAAGGAAAAATTGTAAATATTGCTTTTCGCTAAGCTGCAAAAGCACAAAATAAATATATTACATAATTTTCTGACACACATCAGAATTATGAATACTATGCTTGTCCCACATCATGTAAGAAAATCGAGAACGGATGCTCATCTCCTGGAAAAATTATCCTTGTAGATCTATTTGCATATATACGCATCACAGAAATTTCAGAGCCGTAATCAATTAAATCCTCGTTATTTCATATGCATTTATGCGAACTATTTGTATAAGACAAAACATGTTGTTTACACAAAATTACGAATATTCAGAATAAAAGCTAAGCCATATATGAATATAAATGCTATTAGGTGCATACCATCTGATTGCAAAGTCACATCAAGCATAATTTCAGTTGCAAACTTCCACCACTGAATCTCTTGAAAATTTTCTGTATGCACTGCATAAAAATAAGCATAAAATGCTAACAATAAATATCATACAATTGAAAAACTCAAAACAAGTCATAAATATGGCACAACATTAATAAATATCAAAGCTAGTGGTGCATAGACAATAATCATAGTATTGCTAAATGCTAGCCTGGGAAAACTCTAGTCACACTCTCAATACCAATGAGTAGCACACACATATGCCAAAAGGCTAGGAAAAAGCTAAAAATTCAAAAGGCAACCAAATCCAAAAAAAAACACGCGCCAAAAAGGCCATAGCCGGAAGCGCTGGGTGATACGCTATTAATTTATACAATTCTAGCACCTTATTTATATTTTCTAGTCATTATTATTGTACTAAATTCACTACTTTATTGTTAATATGTGGTTCGCATAAAATCTGAAGTTATTAATTAAACACGGTTAAAATAGGTGTTAATTATCGTTTGCGTTGAAACGCAATCCAAGTGTTGCTCACGGTCACATGACGAGCAGGTGAACAGGTGAAGAATTCATTGGTGCATTACATATACACGGAATTGAAGTGGTTGTTGCCTTCTGTGATTTAGTGATGTTAAAAATGAGAAGTGAAGTTTTCTTGTTTGGAGACATCACGTGAATTAAGAACAACAAGGCATATTTGTGGCAGAGGAGACATGGTCAGATAATGAGAAAAGAGGTGTGTACGATGGACTAGACAAAGAAGTATGGGATCAGTCAGGTGATTAGAAATGTAGGCTAGGGAGACGTTGGCTGATGCTGTAAAAAGAAAAGAAATAGACAAGAGCTGATGGCTGACGTACAAAGCGTAAAAGTAGGTTATGACCTAGGCTTCTATTGGGCGTACAAAACAGGTGAATGAATTCAGGTGGCTAGAAAGTGAGGATACAAAGTCTGCCACTTAACATTGGAAAGAAGTAGGTGCTCAGAAAGATTAAAGAAGGTCAAACTAAAAGAAGAGTAATGGGTATATCACGTGGGCAGGTTTAGCTTTTATGAGGGAGGTACAGTAGTGTGTGACAACATTGGTTTGTGTGGTGGAAATAGTGAAAAGTACAACACGTGAAGAGAAGCTATACCTAGGTATAAAAAGAAAAGAAAAGGCTGACGTACGGGTTTTTCTTTCGGGAGTTCTGTTTTCAGAACGAGGTTTTCCTTTCTGTTTGGAGTTTTGGGGTGATGTGTTTGGAGGCGGAGAGTGTAAAGTGGAGTTTTCGATCTGTACAGTAGTGGGGGAAAAATTGAGATTGACGTGAAGAGGCTGTGCACTGTACCGCCGGGAAGAGAACGGCTGATTCTTTTTGGGATCAGACTTAGAATTGACGGCTACTGTATCAGAAATTTGGTTCAATCTTTCCCTCTTTACTTTGTTAATTATTTTTATGGGTTTTAAGAAACCCATCTCCATGTTCTAATTAATTTGTAACTAGGATTTTATGTTGAAAAGACTTTTGGTACAAGACTAATTAAATTGAATTATTGAGTTATAGACTATTATGATTTGAATAGATTAATTCCATGATTTTGTTTATTGATTGAAATCTAAATTAGTTGTTGCTTCACCGGTTTTGTACAATACAGTAATCTATGCGCAGAATCAATAGGATAACAAATGTGTTTGTCTACTTATTTGATATTTCATGCTTGGGTTAAATCCTTTGATGGGGTATGCTTAGAAGAGCCCAGATATTATTTGTGAACCTATAATTAGCTTCATATTATTTTCTCACTAAAGCAATTTGATGGTGTATGCTTCAGACTAGGGCTTTTGATGCGCCATGCTTAGGGCGTCCCAGTGACATTTGCGATTCTAATACATATAATAGGTGATGTCGATAGAACGAACAATAGATGAATATTCATGAGTTATGTTTCATTTCAGTAATTAAATAGAAATAGTGGTGGATACTGAAAACCCTGTTTACCGACTCTCCCATTTGATTTATTTTTATTAGTTTAGTTTGTTTTATGATTTCATTCATTAATCTAAAAATCCCATATTTAATTGAGATATTGATTGCAATATTTTCCCGCTCCCTGTGGGTTCGACCCGTACTTGATGTTGTCTACTAGTTAGACGCCGTGCGATTGCGTTTATTTATATAGGGTAATCTAAATCCTATCAATTTTTGGCGCCACTGCCAGGGAGCGGTTGTGGAATATTATAATTAGTATTTTTGATTTTCTAATTGTAGTTAGGTTTTTATTTTATTTTTATTTTATGATTTTTAGTTTTATTTTTACTTGTTTTTGTTTTTGAATTTTATTTCAGGTAGCTTTTTGAGGATGATGAATTCTTCTCAGAAGACGTCATCTGAGATAACGATGAGGGAATTAATGTATGGGCCAGGATATAAGGAAATTTGTGCTTATAATCGTCTCAGGTATGGAACTTGGCATCCACATCATTCCGTCGTAGGTGGTTATTCAGCTGAGTATCAACCCCAGTACCATGAGGTTGATTTTCCGAGGACGAAGAATCTTTTGGATTGTCTGAATCTTACGTCGGAAACGAAAAAAATGACACTGGGGGAAGTATTAAGACAGCCACGGCATAATGAAGTTCTTGCTTCACCTAAGGTAAGTGACGAATCACCTCGAATGATATATGAGAAATATTATAAACACACACCGCCTAGTTTGGAACAAAGATTGAGAGTTCTGGTAATCCAGAGATTATATGCTGATGATGATGATCAATCTTTTAGTAACTCTCAGTTCCAAACAGAACATATAGATGACCCCTGTGGATGATTGTGAAGATGATTTGTCTAATTCTATAGATGAATCTATCTCACAAGATCATTTACCCAACTTAGAGGTTGTTTCTAGACCCCTAGACTTCCAAAAGTTGCCTAATTTAGGGTTAGAATTGTGTGCTTCTCAAGTTTCGTTGGATCACTTTGCATCCAAATATCCAGAGGACTTGCCTGTTCCTGAGATTGTGCATGAACCAGTTAATTTTTCCCCAATCCCAATTTTATCCCCATATTATGTTCTTTATGCACTTCCGAGTGTAGTAAAAACTTGGTTTGGGGGTAATCCTTTCTTTTTGATAGTTTCAGTGTCACGTGTCACCATAATATAATTGTGAAACTGTCATTTGTATATATTGTATTTTGGTTTGATCCCCAAATTTTCAGGTTATTAGTGTATGGGGATTCTTTCTGTACATATCCAGTAGGTAGATTTTTATTTTCTTGTTTTTATTTTCTTTTTAGGACTTTTTGCTTTTTGTTTATTTTTATTTTTAATGTTCTTTGTTATTACTATCGTTTGATGTGTGTTACAGAGAACACTGTTTTTCTTGCGTTAATCAGGTGAGACGTTCCAATCCCTTCTCTTTAATTTACATTTGTTTCTCTTATTTATATTGATTGCATATCATTCTAGGTTGCACGGTTTGAAACATTGAGGACAATGTTAAATTTAGGTTTGGAGGTAGAGTTTTCGAAAATTGGTGCAATAAAGAAACTCCGAAATTTAGAAACTTCTGAATTATGATGACACTAACCATTCTAGGTAGATGGAAACATAGCTCTTATCTATAGGAATTGGTGTGCCCAGCTAAATGGTCTGTTCATATATGAATGCACTCAGGTGTTAGAAATAACATGATAATCATTGAACAAGCATATCTCGGAATCATCATAATCATATCACTTTCTATTTTTATTTTTACAATTTTATATTTCTCTAAGTGATTTGGTGGGGCCCAGTATCAAATTGTTATCGCCGCCCGGATGAAATAGAGTGTTGAGATCAAGCCCATTTTTAATTCTTATTCAATAAAAAAAAATAATCAAAAAAAAAATAAAAATTGACACTTTGATAACAATATGTGTGTGTTTTCCCTGTCTCCGTCGCCTAAGCAAACGTGGAATGCAGGATCCATGGGAACTATCATGTAATTTGCTGAAAAGGAGCATGCGCTTAGATTCAAAAGATCTAATCATGTAGTCATAAAAAAAAAATTAAAAATAAAAATAAAAATTTATGTATATAAATAATAATAATAAAAATAGGATTCATCCTGGCACTGACCTTCAGACAGATATGGGAAACACCGTTCATCTTAGTCAACATATGCATCATTCATTACTTTCATTTCCATTTTTTAATATATCCCTGTGTTTGAATTTGATTGATTTCGAGCAATGTGAATTTATCCTGTTTTGGATGTTCAAAGATTATTTGAGTAGAGTTGCATTCTTATATGAATTTTAGTATGCTGAGTACAAACTCGTGTACATCAATTGGATTCATACAGGGTAATGATTCTTATAGTCGAAGAAATTAGTATGCCAACTAAATAGCCTGTTTAGTGTTTATCCTCAATCGTTCACAGGTAACTAGAAATTCGTAGTACGGGTTTTGTGGGTAAACCTCTTGTAAACCCTCACGAGACTATAACTCGTCCCCTAAGGCCACTTAGGGGATTAAAGGCTTATACATATACTAAATGTAGTCGCGATTCTTGCGAAAGTGAGTTAGCATTTTATTTTATTTTTTAGATTGGTTTTGCTCGAGGACTAGCAAAACATAGGTTTGGGAGTATTTGATATGCTCTTAATTTATACAATTCTACCACCTTATTTATATTTTCTAGTCATTATTATTGTACTAAATTCACTATTTTATTGTTAATAGGTGGTTCGCATAAAATCTGAAGTTATTAACTAAACACGATTAAAATAGGTGTTAATTATCGTTTGCGTTGAAACACAATCCAAGTGTTGCTCACGGTCACATGACGAGCAGGTGAACAGGTGAAACATTCACTGATGCATTACATATACACAGAATTGAAGTGGTTGTTGCCTTCTGTGATTTAGTGATGTTGAAAGTGAGAAGTGAAGTTTGCTTGTTTGGAGACATCACGTGAATTAAGGACAACAAGGCTTATTTGTGGCAGAGGAGACATGGTCAGATAATGAGAAAAGAGGTGTGTACGGTGGACTAGACAAAAAGTATGGGATCAGTCAGGTGATTAGAAGTGTAGGCTAGGGAGACGTTGGCTGATGCTGTGAAAAGAAAAGCAATAGACAAGGGCTGATGGCTGACGTACAAATCGTGAAAGTAGGTTATGAACTAGGCTTCTATTGGGTGTACAAAGCAGATGAAGAAAGTCAGGTGGCTATAAAGTGAGGATACAAAGTCTTCCACTTAACATTGGAAAGAAGTAGGTGCTCAGAAAGATTAAAGAAGGTCAGGCATAAAAGAAGAGTAATGGGTATATCACGTGGGCATGTTTAGCTTTTATGAGGGAGGTACGGTAGTGTGATACAACATTGGTTTGTGTGGTGGAAATAATGAAAAGTACAACACGTGAAGAGAATCTATACCTAGGTATAAAAAGAAAAGAAAAGGCTGACGTACGGGTTTTTCTTTCGGGAGTTCTGTTTTCAGAACGAGGTTTTCCTTTATGTTTGGAGTTTTGGGGTGCTGTGTTCGGAGGCGGAGAGCGTAAAGTGGAGTTTTCGATCTGTACAGTAGTGAGGGACAGATTGAGATTGACGTGAAGCGGCTGCGCACTGTACCGCCGGGAAGAGAACGACTGATTCTTTTTGGGATCCGACTCAGACTTGACGGCTACTGTATCAGAAATTTGGTTCAATCTTCCCCTCTTTACTTTGTTAATTATTTTATGGGTTTTAAGAAACCCATCTCCATGTTCTAATTAATTTGTAACTAGGGTTTTATGTTGAAACCACTTTTGGTACAAGACTAATTAAATTGAATTATTGAGTAATAGACTATTATGATTTGAATAGATTAATTCCATGATTTTGTTTATTGATTTAAATCTAAATTAGTTGTTGCTTCACCGGTTCTGTACAATACAGTAATCTACGCAGAATCAATAGGATAGAAAATATGTTTGTCTACTTATTTGATATTTCATGCTTGGGTTAAATCCTTTGATGGGGTATGCTTAGAAGAGCCAAATATTATTTATGAACCTATAATTAGCTTCGATTTATTTTTTCACTAACGCAATTTGATGGTGTATGCTTCAGACTAGGGCTTTTGATGCGCCATGCTTAGTGCGTACCAGTGACATTTGCGATTCTAATATAATAGGTGATCGATAGAACGAACAATAAATGAATATTCATGAGTTATGTTTCATTTCAGTAATTAAATAGAAATAGTGGTGGATACTAAAAACCTTGGTTACCGACTCTCCCATTTGATTATTTTTATTAGTTTAGTTTGTTTTATTATTTTATTCATTAATCTAAAAATCCCAAATATTATTTCTGATTAGTTAATTGAGATATTGATTGCAATATTTTCCCGCTCTCTGTGGGTTCGACCCGTACTTGATGTTGTCTACTAGTTAGACGCCGTGCGATTGCGGTTATTTATATAGGGTGATCTAAATCCTATCACTGGGCTAGCTCCAGCGTTAACGAGTTAGCACAGAGAAGTGCTAACGCTGTGCTAGGTCCAGCGCTAACTCAGTTCTTGAAAATTCTGGGAAATGCCGGAAATGCTTGGAAATGCTTAGGAAACGCTGGGAAACTCTAGGAAATGCTGGGAACACTGACGCTGGGCTATCTCCAGCACTAACTTAGCACTGGAAAGCGCTATCTCCAGCGTTAGCAAATTAGCCTGGCCAATAGCGCTAGCACTGCACTAGCCCCAACGCTAACTTGTTAGCCCTAGCCTTCTTCCCAGCACCATTGCTAGCATTTTCCTTTATTTATGGTGCTAACTTTGCTAGGCCTTTCTAGTAAAATCATGGTTAGTGCTAGCACTATCCTAAGTCCACGACTCCTCCGATTCCTATAAGAAATCAAATCATGTTTCATGGGAAATTAATGACGGGTTTTGGTCTGGCGATTACAGCAACATGGGCGTAGCAATTCTCCATGAACTAGAAGTTACATAGTAGTGGTGAGACCAAAGCAATTAATAGAGAAGTGGAGTCATGGTTTCCCGAAGATTTCAAGGCGGTTAATCCATTAACCCCATGATTTCCACTTCTCCATTTCTTCATTACTCCCACAACTTTACAAGGAAAATACGTGTGTTCCCAACTATTATAAATAGGCTTCTTAGCCCATTTCAAAATCACAACAAGCTTACAATTCTCATAAGCTTTGTGATTTCTCCCATTAGTCTCGCAACTTTACATACTATTCAATACACACAATTCATTCAACTTCCTTTGCTTCCCTCCCCTAAGATCAACCAATTTCCTCTCATCATGACGAAACAGAGAGGAATGGCTACTACCGTGGTTTAGGCTGGCTCTGTACAATTTTGGTTTCCAAATCTAAATAAAGTACTCCTACAGTACATTTGTTTTGCCTAGAATCAATTTTTAGGTACTGACAGTGGTAGAATATTTTCAAGCACTGTGAGCTGTAAGCCACTTTCCATGTATAGACAACCCCTTCAGTCTTGTCAGTATTTACAAGTTTGTAGTAACCGCCGATCATAGTTTCAGTGACGAGATATGGTTCTTCTTCAGGAGAGGTTGTGATCTTCTCTACTGTGTCTCCGACATTGAAGGCGTCTGGTTCGAGCCCCTTAACTTCATTAAATGTCTTCTAAGTGCTTGTCTTGCTAATTTGCTTATCCCCAGTAGAAAAGTATCAGATTCCCATTCACATGTTGAGTCAGAGTAGGGTTGATATCCGGGTCAAGTCCCCAAGCTTTGATGGGACGTGGGATTGCTAGTTGCAAAGAAGTTGGTTGGACGTGGCTTACTTGTGTGCGAAACCTTTGGACGTAGGACACTGCATCCTTTTCTGGCAGTTGCTTCACGTTCAGTTCCATTGTGCGAAAAAACTCGTATGATAGGTCGTCCTCAGGATTTACTGGCTTGCTTGAGGGTTTTGGAGGTGCTGATGCAGGCGAGGGGTATACACTTGTTGCTTTCTTGTTGTCGTGGATCCAAGGGCGTCCTAGAACCATGTCGTAATCTGGATCTTCTTTGACAATGTGAAACTTTGTATGTGTTCGGGTGTCACCCATTTTTCCGTCAAGAGTGATGTAGCCATAAGATTTCCTGGATTTCCCTTCAGAATTCTTAATCACTGTTGGCAAATGTACGACTTTGTGCCTGGAAATTCCCGTAACTTTCAGAGTCTTGATAGTGATGATATTAACATAAGTGCCCCCATCAATTTAGGGTTTGCTCGAACTTGGGGTCCTTGAGGCATGCAATGGTGAGAATTCTCCAACTAGGATTCTCATTGTGTTTGAATCACTAGTACAAATATGAGCTTTGGTGACAGTTCACATTCCAAAACCGTGACAGTTCATTTACGAACTGTCACAAAAGAATAGGCTATGAGAAATTGGTAACAGTTTTTTAACAAAACTCACACCGATAGTGGTGGACAATTATGAAAGTTTTTTAATTGTTACTGAATAACCATACAATGACAGTTTCTATAGAAAAATATTATTATACATTGATGTATAATAACAGTTATAATTTGTTACTGTACTTAACATATTGCAATTGTTTTTATATAAAAACTGTTATCAATAGATTCCATTCATGGTGGCAGTTTTTTATCAAAACTGTTGCTATCAATAGATTCCATACAAATACAATTTATCATAAAGGATTCTGAAACATATGATGTTGGTAGTTGTTATCCACTAGTAGTGGGGGTGTTGTGTTAGTGGGCACTTTGATTCCTATACAATAGCAGGATGTTGTTAGGTTTTGTCTCCAAGTTTAACAAAAAGAATTCAAGATTTGGGCAAATTCTCTCCCCGTTTTTGTGAAAATCAAACTTCGTCTCTACCGAAAAGAGAAAAACACAATATCAGTATCTCTCTTTTCCCTCTGTATTCTTTCTAATCCTCCTGCCTCCTAAAGGAGAATTGAATGTACCCATGTACCATTAGAATCTCTGATTCTCCATAATCCTCTTCTTTATTTCACCTTATCATAAAACTAGGGTTTCGATTCCCTTCTCTCTACAATAAGGAAAACAGGAAACTAAATTTTTAGTTTCCACTCATTTATTAAGTTAAGGTTAGCCATGATATCATTATTTCAGTGGGCCGATTTTTTCATTCAATCTTCAATTTATTTAGCAGGACATTAAGGTTTCAAAAGATCTTGTTCCATTTCTGAATTTGGGGTTTTATGTCTAGGCTTTCAATTCTACTTTTTCTTAACTAATTTTTTTTTGAAGTTGATGTTCTTACAGTTTTTGATTAACGATAATAGGAATTTAGAACATGGGTTTTATTTTATTTTTTACCTTTTAGGTATTTGATTAATTTAGGTTTTTAATTGGCTCTTCAAGGTGAAGGAAACAAAAATTAAGGAAGAAGATAAAAATGAGTTATACAGAGGTAATTCACTCTTCCATGTATTGTTTTGTTACGAGTGTGACTCATATTCTTATTTGAAATTGCTTAACAGGTGTTCGATATCTTTCCCCAGGAGCACAACTGCCACTCAAATTATGGATTGTTCATGATTGATGTACACTAAGTATCTGGTTGTATGTTTTAATTGTTTAGCAAAAATGTAGTTAATTGTCTAATGATTGAATTGCTGGATAAACCAAACATAGGCTTATGGAGCCTAATGGTGATAGAAAGGTTATGAAAAGGGATCATGTTGTCCGTGAAGACAAACAGGTGGTGAATGTTACAAGTAAATGTGATGAACTTCAATCACTTGATCCATGGAGAACATGGGTTTACAATCCTTGTACCACGCCTGCTAACTTATGTGAGTTCCTCATTGCAAGTAGATAGTTTAGAAATTTTTGACGTTGTTTATTAATCTGTGTGTTGTAGGCTGAAGTGGGAGATCCTTCTTGATCTTCAACAATTGATTTTTATCTTTGTATTACTTCATAAAAACATTTTAAGTTTTAAGTTAATGCATTTTACAAAAGCATATCAGATGTCATACAAGTCTAATAATCACCAAAATTTAGAGTTTTATTGGATCAAAGTTTCTTATCCAAGATACGGTATACACCCTATCATAGGTTAATTGTAATGAAAAAGTCGAAAGAAAGTAAGTACTTGTTTGCTTCTATAATAGTCCAAAACTGGGTGGCCAAATCACCAGGAGTAGAAATATTTGAATATAGACACTTGGTTGGCTGCTTTATTTTCTTCATTGAGAAATATGGTTCTGTATTTATTTGAATTCTAAATTGAAACTAGAAAAGCCAATTGCCTTTTCTGATTAGAAGAGTCTTACACACTTTTAACCTTGTTTACTTTTATAGCGTTTTTTCAACATTTGGCTTTCTTTCTTTTATTAAAGTGTGTTCTGTTGTTTCTATTTAAATCAGGCATCTAGTCCCTTGCAAGTGAAATATGCAGATGGCGAGTTGGAAAGACTAGGTGTCAGAATTTTTCATATGTGTAATTATGTTGTTCTTCTTCCCAATGGATTCTCTTTACATGCCTGGTCTCATTTGTATGCTGGTGCTTTTTACTAACTACTTATAAAGCTAAAAGTAGCCTTTTATTATCTTTAATACTTCGGCAAAGTTGTGATTTTCTCTATATTGGATTTGCCTATAACACAAGCTATTCGTTGGTATGCTTCCAGAGAATGTCTCTGATGCTGAAGTTTCTGCATTATTTTCTAAATATGGAAAGATCAAAGATTTACAGATTCTGAGGGGTTCTCAACAAACTAGCAAAGGTATGTAGACCACCTTTTCAGCAATTTATGTTTCATTTAGTTCTTAAATAACTGAATATTCTTTTCCTTTACCGTACTGGAATACTATACCATGGTTGCTTAATCAAAGTTAGAGGTAATTATGCGTTATTCGGTGCTAGTATATCAAAATATACACTTTACATTGTTCAGTAGTAAATTTAATTTATATGAATTTCTGCAACATGAAAGCTACATTTGAAGTGAAATTTCATGTTATTCTCAGATTCAAGTTGAAGAGTCTTTCTTTTAATTGGCAAGTTAAAGAGTTTTACAATCACTTCTTCTTAGATAATGTTGTTAACTTCGTTGAGTGTGTGTGGGGTTGGTGACGGTGAACATGTACTACCAGATGCTAGCAGCTAATTCCAAGTTTAACTGCATAGTATCCAGATTCAATATGAAACGCCTCGTACATTTTTTTCCCTGTATACGTGACTTATGTTTTTCAGATTTTAGGTGCACTTCTTGTTGGTATGAACACGGGATGAACCATTTCTGCATCCAGTCAAGTTATATTAGGGTAAGCCAATTTTCTTGGAGGTCCATTTCAAATTTATATAGTTCAATAGTTTGAGTTGGAAATATAATTTACTTGATTATTTATTTCATTCTAGGTGCAAAATTTGGGCAGTGTGAAGAAGTTCAGAAGTTCCAAGTCTACCGAAACAGGCAAATCCTCTCAAGGTAGTTTTGAATTTTCATGATATGGCCTTTATCGAAATTTATTTTCTTGCATAATTTAATTGACAATAACCTACTCAGCCTTTTTGAATGTTGGTGATACTATGAGGTATTATATTTTGCAAAATCAGGGGTTCAAAGTCCCATTTTCGTAATATATCCGTCAACTCTTGGCCAGATGATTTATGATCATGATGCTTGTCTAAGAGTGTGAAAAAGATTTGAATACAGTCCAACCTCATAACAGGATTTACTTTGTGTTTGGTGATGGTGCTTAGTAAAAACAGAATTAAATGTTGAAAATGCAGGATATGATATGTTTGTTGCTTTCTCAATTTTCGGTAACTATTCTTTTGAGCTTCAGTCTTTATCAAGCTCTGTTGGATGTGTGCTTCTCAGCTCTCTGACACTTAAGTTTTTTTATCCTCTACCATCCATTTGCATGGTGATAGAGGCATCACAAGAAGTTGGCGATGTTCCTTAAGAAAGTTATTTTCGTGTTCAGGTATCATATTGTCTATAGCTGAATATTATAATTTGGTTATGTGGAATATGAAAATGTGTCTTTCATTTCATATTTGATTTAGTCACTCTGTTCTGTTGTCTAAAACATCAGGGCCTTTGGGATATGCAAAAGATAACAATGAGACAATTTCACCATCCCTTGTGCGAGTTTGTGTTAATGTGGCATTTTCTCATGACAAAGATTAGTATCAGAGCGGGTCAAAACCTCAAACACGTTTTTTCCACTTATACTTTATAGAAGGGAAGCTAAAACTGCATAGTACAGTAATGGTAAGCACACTTTTAAAGTTTTCTTGTTTTCCTTCTGATTTTCATCTTTTTAATTAGTTGTTGATTTTAGAACTTTGGTGTGTTTGTTGAAGGCTTTACATGAATGGGTTTTTTGCAAATGAAAAAATGAAAATGCCTTTTACCAGAACTTGATATGTTTGTTATACCTCAAATGCAATATTGATGTGGTTGATTTATTGTGAAAATTGCCCCCTACTAGACTTCGATACTTATTAGTTTTCTTGTGGTGAGTGAGTAGTGCTGGTGGTGGGTTACAGAGTTGGTGTAGGTGGGTGGTGCTTCTGAGTGCTTGGTTTGGTGGGTGTTGTTTTTGGGGAGTGAGTGAATGAAATTAATTAATGGTACTTATTTTATGAAAATGCAATTTTCATTTTTGGTTAGTTACTTCAAATAGTACTTACTTTGTATTGAGGAAGTCCAAGTACAATGAAGGAGAGATCATGGAAGTACGAAGAGAATGGGTAAACCATGTGCTGCCGTTATTGGTGACATGAATTGGAAGGAGTAGATTGGGGACATGAATTGACAGGAGTATATTTCGATCAACACTTCGGAAAATGGATGTGGTTTCGATCAACACTTCATTGTTAATTTCTTTTAGTTAGTACTATATAAGACTACTTTCATTCAAGTCTTTTGAATTATATATGTAGTACATTCACTTCTAGTTAACTTATTTTAATTGAACTTACTAGTTCCGTACAAGCTATCTCTGTTAAACAGTTTATTGAGTAATCTAATGACAATTTTATTAAAAGCTAAATTTTCATTCTATAATTTTATTGAGCAGTATCAGTAACTAGTTTGCTACAAATTAGCCTTCTACAAAGTTGACTCTTCTATGACAGTTTTATTTAGAAAACTGCTACTTTAGTATAAGAAATTGAGTAATTGATGACATTTTTACGAAGAAAGTTAAGTTTTTAATGACAGTTTTTATGGAGAAACTGTCACCTTAGTAAAAGAAATTAAGTTATCCATGACCATTTTTATGGAGAAACTGTCACCTTAGTAAAAGAAATTAAGTTATCCATGACAATTTTTATGGAGAAACTGTCACCTTAGTAAAAGAATTAAGTTATCCATGACAGTTTTTATGGAGAAACTGTCACCTTAATAAAAGAAATTAAGTTATCCATGACAGTTTTTATGGAGAAACTGTCACCTTAATAAAAGAAATTAAGTTATCCATGACAGTTTTTATGGAGAAACTGTCACCTTAGTAAAAGAAATTAAGTTATTCATGACAGTTTTAGTTAGAAAATGTTATTATATATTGTCAACAATGACAGGTTTATGAAAAAACTGTACTAATAGTTATGATTCCGTGACAGTTTCTTATAGACCCTTTCGTAACAGAGCCTTTAATGACAGTGCAATAATTTTTTAAAACTGTCACATAAGTACTTTGGTGGAAGTTTTGAACTGTCACGGAAGCCCAAATTTGTACTAGTGGAAGACTATGTCTTCTGGTGTGGGTTTTGGGAGGTCAGTAGTTTCTTTGGAAAAGAGTAGACGCTTGCGCAATACAATGCGGTTGAGAGAAGTGAAAATATCCTTGCATGGTGCCTTCGATAGGTAAAGAAGTTCACATATGCACTTCATCATGGATTGGACATTTCTGTTGACAGAATCTCCGGAAAGAGTAATACTCCTGACAGGTAGGGGATCTTTGTGGACACCTTCATTCCCCAGGCATAGTTCTCGACTTTTTTCTTCGAATATGCGCCTCAAGCCATTGCGTTCACTAGTAGGATGGTTGAAGAACCTGTGGAAGTGACAGTATTTTGGATTTGACATATCCTCTTCAGTAAGTGGTTGTCGTACAGGTGGTAACTTGATAGCTCCATTATGTACCCATATATATAACAACTCGAGGACCCCTTCCATGGGAAATAGGAAGTTCGGGATTGTTAGGTCTGTCTTGTTCCGTTATGACTGACGCGAAGCTTCAACTGAGCCTTGTCCTTGAATTGGTGTTGGTGCTTCCGCCGGAGCTGATGCAGTGCGCTTAGCCGGTGATACTGATTGGGTGATGCTTTTTTCTTGGCTCTTTCATCAGTGATAACACTTATGGAGTGCTAGGTAGAATGTTGTTTATTCACCAGACGTCTGCTTCCACGAGTGTCTCCATAATTTTCTTCACTGGGGGGTCGTGTACTTTCCAACAAGGCTGGAGCAGTTGTTCTTGATCTCTTGGCGGCCTCGTGTAGCTCATAGAAGGTTTGAAATCGTAAAGCTTCTAATAAAGCATGATTGATAGGTGCATAATTCACACATATAAAGTAGTTTTTCCTGAACCTTATTTGCTATATTTGAGTGAATTACTAGGTATTTTGATTACTTTTGTAGTTTTGTTAGTTTTTCAGGTTACAGTTCAGAAACCCGCAAAATGGAGCTTAAGAGCTAGAATCACCGAGGAGCCAGTGAAATTCTTCTAAAAATAGGCCTTTCACATACCAAAGTGTAGGGAATTTAATTACAAAGCCAATGGTGAAAGAATGAAGTCATTCTGATAAAAATTGAGGAAGATATGGGCAAAGCCCCGAAGTGGCTTATTTGGCCTACGCTGCCAGCGGCCAGGCGCAAGTGCGGCTGAAGCATGATGCGGTAATGTGCTAAGTCATGATTTGAAGGGCTAGAATGGTTTGATGGGCTAGTGGATAGCCTTGGTGGGTTATTAGATATGTATTAGACATCATATGGGTTTAGGAAAGTATTTGGAGCTGATATACCTTGTTGGAGTGAAATATGGATACTTAGCACATTTCCTAGTTCTACTAGGATTGGCTAAGTGGCTAACTCGAATTCCACATGAAGAAATTAGGCCTTTCTCGTGGGAAGCCTATTGGAGGGGTAGATATAACATATATTGAAGGCTCAAGGGACAATTGGAGGTCAGGTTCACTTAACAAGGCAGGCTCACCAAGTTAGCCACAAGTTGGCAGCCGAACAAGTTTCTGGGCTAAGAGTTTTCACGGCTGTAGGAAGCTCTTTTGTGAGAGTTTGCTGCTGGATAGGATTAGCTAATATTTACTATAAAAGATACACGAAGTATCCAGGAGATGGGATATCCATGGTGAAACACAGCAGCAACAAGAGGAAGAAGACAGCAAGGGAAAAGGGGCGCTGGCCACTTTTCATACAGGCGATTCTGCTCAATCGTTCATCGCAATTCTTTCGGGTTTGATTTAATTTATCTCTTGATTGTTTTCCATGGGTTTTGAGAAACCCATGATGATCTAAACCCTTCTATATTGGTTAGGGATGTAATCTAATGTTTGAAGACATGTTTATCAATTGAATGGCGCATATTCCATGATTTCATGCTGTTTTTAATATCGTTCATGTTCTACTGCGTATAAATACATATGATTGATTGCTGATTTATTTGAGTTCGAAATTAGATAAATAAGCATTGACATCTATTGCTAGACTGGAGTTCCGAGAGTCGGTGTTGTCGAGGGACTCCGGACACAAGTAGCATAGCATATTTGTTAACAATACTTAAAATTGCCATGCACATATGTGTAGAAGCTTGACTTAGGCTAAATCCTGTGGAGGTACTCACTTGGGTTGTTTAGATTAACCTCAACTCACAAAGACCATAGATATCATTGGGTTAAACTCGAGTGGAGGTACTCACTCAGGTTTTCCAGTGCTAAGAATTCAAAGGGTGGAGGTACTCATTCTTTGATGATATTAGGAGTTTTGCCGAAGTAGACGAGATAACTGGCTAATTTAGGGTTCTTGGTATTACTAATGCATGATTGATTGGGTATGCTTTGACTGATAACATGTTGGATGACTGAAGATGAAACCTCTAACCAGTGCTTTCTCTCTTATTTCACAACCTTAATCACTTGTGTTTTTACTTATTTGCTTTAGTTTAATTTAGCTTAAAACACGATTAAAACCCCCTTTGCTACTTACTTACGTGACTGAAAATACACATATATTGCTGCCTCCTTGTGGGAACGAACTTGTTCTTACTCCTATACTTCATTATATTTTTAGAGAATAAGAACTCGATTATTTTGGTTGATTTCGACACGACCAATGATAAACAGGAATCATACCATTAATGCAATGGTCCACTAATTTTTGTTCGGTCACGTTCTGCTCATTGCAGTCGAGAGCTTGTGTTCTGAATCTCTTTACACACTCGTTGGGATGCTCGTTGTTCCTTTGAAATATTCTTCCCAGATCCGAGAGAGTAATTTATTCAGAGACAAAGAAATACTTCTTATAAAATGCATCAACCATCTGAGACCAACTGTGGACACTGTTGGGAGCGAGGTTGTTGTACCAAGTATAAGCTCTTCCTGTAAGAGATTTTGAGAATTCTTTGAGCCGCAACACCAGATTATATTCATGAACTCCTAGAGATTTCAAGAATCGAGAAACATGTTCTCGAGCATTTCTGGTGTCATCGTTCAATAAGAATTGAGGGGATGATTATCCGCTCGGCAGTGCAACCCTATGAATTTCTGTTGGGTAAGGGGTTGGTGTTGATGAAACGAAGATGAATCTTCCTTTCCACGGTTTCGCAGGAGCCTTTCCAGGTCTTCACAAATGACAAAGTTTTGTTGTGGTTGACTCTTTTCTGATGCACAGTTAGTGATGATCTGTATTTTATCATCCTCTTGTCCATTAGATTTTAAAGTGTTAGCACCGCCGACAATTGCGTTCTTGACTTGCTTCGTTTGTCGACGACGTTGTTCTGGTGTTAACTGCTTCTTTAAGAACTTAAGGAATGTAAGAACTTCCTTCTGAGTAGTGGCCATGGCTATTTTAGTTTCAGCCAAGGTCTCTTGTCGCTTCATTAAATATGCTATGGTTGGTGACGCCTGCTCTTTGCCTTTGACACTTTCAGTGGTGCAGAAAGGAGTTTTGGTGCTTTCAGTGATGATGTTTTGAGGAATGGTTTATGGGGTTCCACCACTGAAATTACCACTATTAGTAACGGTTGTTGAACTTAAATTGGGATTAGGTTCTGAACTTGACCTAAGATCCACCATTTTTGAAGAATTGAATTTTCCTACTGAGAGGTTGATCTCCGTCTGTGGTTGCCAATTGTTTGTACCTAAAAATTGCTCTCAGGAAAAACAATTTTAGTGTTGAAGTACTTTTATAGGTTCGAGGATCAAAATTGTACAAAACAAATAAAACAAATAGGATGTTAGTAATTATTCTGCTTCGGTTACAAAAAGAGGAGATGGGTTAATCTCAGGGGACGAAAGCAAAAAAAGTTGAAGGAATTGTATGTAGAATTATGGTGAAAAAATAACAGAGTTTGAGAATGATTTTCTATCTCTTCTTGACTCTCTCTTGCTTATTTCTCTTGTTGTTCTCGCCATGTTCTTTGAAATTGGCTAAACAGCCTATTAATAACCTTTGAGAGCACACCTTTCCTTGTAAAGTAGTGGTAGTTGTTGGGAGATGGAGAAGTAGAAGTTATGGGAATAACCGTCAACCTCGTCATGGGAAATTTCTAGAATCTTCCCAGATTATTACTCCACTATCTATACAACCGCTTCAACTTACTACTCACTCTATAACTTCATTGTCATGGGGTAGTGCTACACCTATGTTGCTGTAAACCGCCAGACCAAAACCCATGTTTTATCCCCATATGTAATATGTTTTTTTGATATCTCGTAAGAGTTAGTGGGGTCATGGCTTCAAAGCTATGAGCCTTGTTGTAAAAATGATATTTCTAATAGACTTTATGTCAATTTTTTCGTAGTAATGGATTAAATAATTGTGCTAGCTTGAGCGAGAGAGAAAATGAGTTCTAGCTCGAGCAAATAATGCATGCTAGCAGCATGGAAGCATCAAGGCATGAAGTTGGGGTGACAAGGCATGGAGCTGGGGAAGCAAGGCCGTGGCGCGGCGCAGAGTAGCGGGGGCGCGGGGGGGGGGGTCACTTTGACGCTAGCGCTTTTGGCCCCAGCGCTGGAGCTAGCACTAGTGTCAGCGCTGGCCTTGGTGCTAGCACTGCTAGCCTCAGCACTGAAGCTAGCTTTAGTACTGGCCTTTGCGCTAGCAATGCTAGCCTCAGCGCTGGCCTTAACACTGTAGCTAGCGTAAAGAGTTCTTGCGTGGATTTTTTTGTCTTTGTTGCTTTTATTGACTTTGTTGTCTTGATTATTTTGGCACATTTGTGCTAGAGGCGTAGCTAGGGCTTACTAAAGCCTGTACTTGTTGTTATCCAGGCTATAGCCTATATGCTATTTTTGATGACATTAACTAATGCCATGGCCATAATTATGGCTTATTTAGGATTTCTTAGTCTTGTGAGATTTAGTTGTTAGCATTTATGCCTAACTTTTGTGCAGTGCATATAGAACACCTTCAAGAGATTCAGCCGTGGAAGTTTTCAATCTTGAAATTATGCTTGATGCAACTCTGCAATCAGATGGTATACAGCTACTTAGCGCTTTTATTCATATATGGTGTTTTCTTTATCCTGAATGTTTGCGATTTTGTATAATTAGTATGTTATGTTTTATACAAGTATCTTTGCATAGATGCGCATGAAATAACGAGGTTTTTGTTGCACAAATATCTAAAATTTCTCTGGTGCAAATATATGCTAAAGAGCTATAGGGCCAGTTCATCCAGAAGCTAAATATGTATTCTCAGTTCTCTTACGGAATGTAAGATAACAATAATGTTCGTAATTCGGATGCTCGTCAGAAATCATTGTATATTTATTTCATGCTTCCGCAGTTAAAAAAAAACAACATTATAAAGGGGCATTATCCATGCTTGCAAAGTTCCAATAAATTTCATACCTCAGGAACTTAACGTTTTGGCTTTTATGTACTCCATACTGTAGAGTCTTGATCTTGTTTGGAAATCCTGGTTGTACTCTGATACCATTTGTCACGGACCAGGAAATTTCCGCCTCCGGAGCATTGCTCCGGGCAGGCCAAAACTCCCTGATGCGTGATTTAAAAGAGAGTCACCGGACCTTAAATCCTAACTTCTCGCTGGAAAGTGCAGGTAAAATTTTGCTTTCCAAGCCTACCTTGTAAGCATTATACTCAAAACGTAGTTCCCACATCATTCAAGCTACGTTTATACCGTTCCAGGCATATTTGCCTTTCCAAACATGCTTTGCAAACATGGTACTCAAACCGTAGTCTCCATATCGTTCCAACACACCCTTGTCCTACAAAGGGTGCAAGGCCATTAAAGCCCATGGTGAATGCCTTTGACTAGCATACCTTCCATACTTACACTCATTATACCAAGGGTTGAAGGCTATACAAGCTAATAGGGATTCCTTTGGAAATCACATAATTTCGCTTTATTGTCCAGGCCTAACTCATGCCTTGGACCAACACCTAGGCTATTTCAAGCCTAATCTTTCGCTTCATCAATTTTACTTCGACCATGCGCTGGAGCCTGCACTTATCTTGTTCTTGCCAAGAGTGCAACATCCAGGCACATGCCATTCCATGCTGCGACGGTTCCAAGGAAGTATGATCGATCCATCAAATAGAATTACAACTACCTCATCAAGTGTGGCAACAATCATCTCTTGCTCAGCATTGCCGAGCCAGATGATATGAGTTACCATAATGTCGCAATTATCTCCCAAATTAGATGATATGAGCGACAAGGTGCTGCACCTCAATGCATTGCATTACGGATTCTTACATACCCAACCCGTACCTTGATGGGATCAAGCATGACCGTAGTTCATCAAAGGGTCAATTCGAAAGGGACAAGCAACTTAAGCCTATTAAGGCAAAGGAAACTTCGACTCCAACTTCATCGCAAGGCCAAAGGCCAAGCAAAGCCTAGTCCGTGTAGGCCAGAGGGATTTCACAAGGTATGCACTAGCTTGTGCATAACTATCGCTATTTATTATGCAAATATGCATTATCAAGTACGTAGCACGATCAAAAGATGTTTTCGCATAATTTCAAGCTTCATCGGCTAAGCTACCAGCATATTGATGCTTATGCATCAAGTATGCTCCAACGTATAGGCTACTTCGCATATCTATATGTACATTACCCCTCATGCACATTCAAGCTTCATCGTTTAAGATACAAACATATTGATGCTTATGCATCAAGTATGCTCCAACGTATTGGCCACTTCGCATATCTATATGTGCATTACCGCTCATGCACATTCCAACAAAGATCCCTCCCTATATATATTTTATTCGTATTTCTACAAACAAATATTAGAAAGGTAGGGGTCATCCATCGACTGCAAGGCCGCAAATGAAGATTTCTTGCCAAAGCCAAGCGAAGCATTCTCGGGTAAGCTACAGTTAAACACGCTGTTGAGCATCAAGTATTCTCCATCGTATAGGCTACATCGCATTTATATGTGCATTACCGCTCATCTACATTCAATCAAAGCTCCAACTTAAGCAACTTCGGCTTAGAAATGCATTGGATCATGCATCACGGCATAATAGTGCCTTAGCACTATGATGCTCCAACTTAAGCAACTTCGGGTTAGTGATGCAATGGATCATGCATCACGGCATAGTAGTGCCTTAACACTACGATGCTCTCACTTACGCAACTTCGGCTTGGTGATGCATTGGGTCATGCATCACGGCATAATAGTGCCTTAGCACTATGATGCTCCAACTTAAGCAACTTCGTCTTAGTGATGCATTGGATCATGCATCACGGAATAATAGTGCCTTGGCACTATGATGCCTTCTCGGATACGCATCACGCGTAGTAGGGTCTTAACACTATAATTCGAGGTCAAGGCATCCATACCCTAATGCATATATGGGTAAGCTTTATAAGCTTAGGATGAAGCTTCAACCCAGGCCATGACACATCCTTGAGTAAGCGCCACGTAAAAATTGCGGGTGTTACAACAGACGTCTTGGATGAGGCTTCACTTCCATCTTGTCTGAGGCTCAACCTACATCTTGGTTGAGACCTCGATTCCGTCTTGAAAGAGGCTCAACCTCCCTCTAAATTGAGGCATCACTTCTGTCTTGGCTGAGGCCCAACCTCTGTCTTGGTTGATTTCTCACTTCCTTTTTAGTTGAGAACTGGCTTCATCTTCCTTTAAGGATGTTAGTACTCAAAAATTGCTCCTAGGCAAAACAATGTACTATTGAAGTACTTTATTTAGATTCGGAAATCAAAATTGTACAGGACTAGCCTAAACCACGAAAGTAGCCCTTCCGTCCTGCTTCGGTCACAAGGAGAGAGAATGGGTTGATCTTAGGGGAGGGAAGCAAAGAAAGTTGAAGGAAATGAGTGTGATGAATTGTGTGTAGAGGTGTTGACCTATTGAGAAAAATACAACTTACAAAGAATCGTAAGCTTGTTCTGTTTTCTTAATGGGCTAAGTAACCTATTTATAATAATTTAAGAACACATGTTTTCCTTGTAAGTAGTGGAGTTAGTGAAGAGATGGAGAGATGGAAGTTGTGGAGATAATGATGTAACCTCCTTGGAGAGTAAAGGGCCTTGTCAAAATTGTGACTCTCTAGTTGACCATGTTTTATAGTATGGAGAGGTTCCTGACAACAAGGGGATCTTGTGCAAATCTTCAGTTCCCAAGTGCGGTTCTTGTGATTTTTTAGATGCATTTTTTAGAAGTTGGTGATCCAAATGGTGCCGTTGTGTAGGATAACAATGCGATAAAACTGAACCAATTGAGTATCTGAGCGCCGGAGTTGACCTTGACTTTGGGTTTGACAGGACCCGACTCTTGGAGGTTGCCGAGACGGCTAATATTTTCGCCAGATGGCTTTTTCGTCATATGAGAGCCATTCAAGAGAATTTAAAAGAAGTAGGTGCATCTTCGGCTTAGAAGTGATTATCAAGGATAAAGGTTATGCTGAAAGACTATCCTGAGAATTGAGGCTTGTAACTAAAGCCCTTGGAAAGGTGGAGAGAGCGTATGCTAATGGCGTTGAATCAGTTCTCAAAGATTCTTTCTAAGTAGCAGGTTTTGAGGGTTTTTATGTGTTTCTGAGATACTCGAATTTTCTGTGGTTTTGGGATTTTGAGCAGGTAGATTTTGAATGGTTTGCGACGGATTTTCTAGAAAGGGAAATAATTGTTGTTCAATTAAGTAAATTGAAATCCTAAGTATGAATGCAAAATACTGCAAACATTTTGAAGGAGTTGCAAGTATTGTGTAAAATCAGAGAAATATTGCTAGGGGTGGTACAGTGCTTTAAGCCTTGAAAGCTTTGTCAGGGGTGGTAAAGTGTTTAAGCCTTGAAACTTTTAAGCCACTTGCCATGTACAACTACCCCTGTTAACTTATCATTATTGTCAATTTTTTAGCGTCCACCTAATATAGTTTTAATGATCAGATGTGGTTTTTCTCCAGAAGAGGCAGTACTGTCTCCGATTTGGAAAGGGTTGAATTCGGTATCTCAGGTTGATGACACATTATAAGGATGATTTGGTTATTTGGTTTTAATATTCTAAATAGAGACGACCCATATCCATTCGACAAACTTTTGAAAAGGATCATCTTCCCATTCACATCGTCAGGGCACGTTGAGGTTGATACTCGGATCAAGTCCCCAAACCTTGATGGGACGTGGGATAACTAGTTGTAAAGAGAGTTGCTTAATAAGACTTACTTGTAGGTGAAATCCACAGGCGTACGATATTATCTCTCCTTTATGAAATTGTTTAGCGTCTAGATCTGTTGTTTGGTAATGTTCTTGAGGTAAGCAATCTATATGGTCTGATGGTTGGCGCCTACAGGTGGGTCCCTTGGTAACGATTTCTCCAGAGAGAAATTGAGCCTTGCCTTATTTATGTGGATTCACAGACGTCCCAAAACTATATTGTAATCTGGATCTACATGGTTGTTGCTGATGTGGTGGTGGCATATATTCCTGGCCATAAAATGGTACTGGTAGTGGCCTCTCTAAATGTAACACCCGTAATTTTCGCATGACGCTTACTCATGGACGCGTCATGGCCTGGATTGAAGCTTTGTCCTAAGCTTATAAAGCTTACACAGATATGCATTGGGGTGTGGATGCCTTGACCTTGAATTATAGTGTTAAGGCCTATTACACGTGATGTGTATTAGAGGAGGCTTGATAGTGAAAAGGCACTATTACACCGATCCGAAGTTGCGTAAGTAAGAGCATCATAGTGCTAAGGCACTATTATGCCGTGATGCATGACCCAATGCATCACTGAGACGAAGTTGCGTAAGTGAGAGCATCATAGTGCTAAGGCACTATTATGTCGTGATGCATAACGCAATACATCACCGAGCCAATGTTTCTATTCGATAAATGCATCATAGTGCTAAGGCACTATTATGCCGTGATGCATTATCCAATGCATCACCGAGCCAAGAATGCTCGGCTTTGGCAAGAAATCTTCATTTGCGGCCTTGCAGTCGATGGATGGCCCTTACCATTCTAATATTTATTTGTAGAACTGAAAATAAAAAATATATAGGGAGGAATCTTTGCTTGAACGTGCATGAGAGGTAATACACATATAAATGCGATGTAGCTTATACGATGGAGCATACTTGATGCTCATCAACGTGTTTAACTGTAGCTTACCCGAGAATGCTTTGCTTGGCTTTGGCAAGAAATCTTCATTTGCGGCCTTGCAGTCGATGGATAACCCCTACCTTTCTAATATTTGTTTGGAGAAATGCGAATACAACATATATAGGGAGGGAGCTTTGTTGGAATGTGCATGAGCGGTAATGCACATATAGCTGACGAGTAGCCTACTATAGAAAGGGGTTCGGAGTACGATCAGTTGGCGAAGCTAGATATGCGAAGTGGCCAATACGTTGGAGCATACTTGATCCATAAGCATCAATATGCTTGTAGGTTAATCGATGAAGCTTGAATGTGCATGAGGGGTAATGCACATGTAGATATGCGAAGTAGCCTATTCGTTGGAGCATACTTGATGCATAAGCATCAATATGCTTGTAGCTTAACCGTTGAAGCTTGAATGTGCATGAGGGATAATGCACATGTAGGTATGTGAAGTAGCCTATACGTTGGAGCATACTTGATGCATAAGCATCAATATGCTGGTAGCTTAGCCGATGAAGCTTGAATTATGCAAAAGCATCTTTCGATCGTGTTACGTACTTGATAATGCATATTTGCATAATAAATAGCGATAGTTATGCACAAGCTAGTGCATACCTTGTGAAAGCCCTTTGGACTACACGGACTACGTTTTGCTTGCCTTTGGCCTTGCGATGAAGTTGGAATCGAAGTTGGCTTTGCCTTAATAGGCTTAAGTTGCTTGTCCCTTTCGAATTGATCCTATGATGAACTACGGTCATGCTTGATCCCATCAAGGTACGGGTTGGGTACGTAGGCAGCCGCAATACAATGCATTGAGGTGCAACACTTTGTCGCTCATATCATCTAATTTGGGAGATGATTGTGACATTATGGTAACTCATATCATCTGGCTCGGCAATGCTAAGCAAGAGATGATTGTTGCCACACTTGATGAGGTAGTTGAAATTCCACTTGATGGATTGTTAATACTTCTTTGGAACCGTCGCGGCATGGAATGGCATGTGCCTGGATGTTGCACTCTTGGCAAGAACAAGATAAGTGCAGTCTCCGGCGCATGGCGAAACAAAATTGATGAAGCGAAAACTTAGGCTTGAAATAGCCTAGATGTTGGTCCAAGGCATGGGTTAGGCCTGGACAATAAAGTGAAATTATGTGATGCTTGCCAAAGGCATCCCCATTAGCTTTTATAACCTTCAACCCTTGGTATAATGAGGGTAAGTTGGAATGGTATGCTAGTCAAAGGCATTAACCATGGGCTTTAATGGCCTTGCACCCTTTGTAGGACAAGGGTGTGTTGGAACGATATGGAGACTACGGTTTGAGTATCATGCTTGCAAAGCATGTTTGGAAAGGCAAATATGCCTGGAACGTTATAAACGTAGCTTGAATGATGCGGGAACTACGTTTCGAGTATAATGTTACAAGGTAGGCTTGGAAAGAAAAAATTTACCTGCACTTTCCAGCGAGAAGTTAGGCTTTAAGGTCGGGTTACACTCTTTTAAATCACGCATCGGGGCGTTCTGGCCTGCCCAGCGCAGTGCGCCGGAGGCGGAATTTTTCGGTCCGTGACAAATGGTATCAGAGCAAGTTCCGAGAAAACACTAGGGACTGTGAATTTTGGACTCGTCAGTGAGAAATTTGTATTATGACTACAAAATTTTCCTTCAAAGGAAATAGAAAGGTTGGAAGAGTAGGCCAACTATTGTGCGAAAATAGAATGGATAAATAAGGCCAAGTGCCTATACAAATGAAATTGTAACTCACTAGTTATTCCCCTAAGATTTGGACGCGCTCGGGTGTGCCGTGAGTTTGCCAGGAAACCCGTTTGGAATGGTGGCTGGTATCTGACTACCCTTGGCACTGAGACTGATCACCCCTCTCCCATGCGGCACGGTGTGCGATGTCAGGTTGGCTAGCACCCACTTACGAGTGGAAGATCGTCCGGGACGATGGCTTGCATCCGACTGCACTGGCATTAGAGTTTGGTCCTCACAGTACTACGCTAAAAACTATTCATAAACTCGCGATGACCCTTTTCAACCTATGTGAATTTTGGGGACTCTTAAGCGTATGGTATGGGACGTCCACTTAAGATCTCATGTTGAGTAAATTCTTTTGCATTCTTGAGCATGTGATATGGACGCATGTTTAGGGATCCAATTTGAGTTTTCTCTGTAAAGTTATAAAAACCTTTGTTAATCCTAGAGCATGCGGTATGGGACGTATGTTCGGAAGGTCTCTATCGGCATTTGTGGCAATCGTAGGCCCTATTAATATTATGAGATATGCGAAATGGGACGCACATTCCGAAGGTTCTAATTTGTCCTCACTAACAAACATTGGACCCTTGCAAGATTTATGTGCATCATGGAATGGGACATATGCATAGAAAACCTTAATCGATGAAGCTTGTCCACAATAGTTTTGAGTTAAATTTCGGGGACGAAATTCTTTGAAGGTGGTAAGAATATAAAACCCGCAATTTTCGCATGACGCTTACTCATGGACGCATCATGGCCTGGGTTGAAGCTTCGTCCTAATCTTATAAATCTTACCCAGATATGCATTGGGGTGTGGATTCCTTGACCTTGAATTATAGTGCTAAGGCCCTATTACGCTGATGCGTATTCGAGGAGGCTTGACAGTGCAAAGGCACTATTACACTGAACCGAAGTTGCGTAAGTAAGAGCATCATTGTGCCAAGGCACTAATATGCCGTGATGCATGACCCAATGCATCACCGAGACGAAGTTGCGTAAGTGAGAGCATAATAGTGCTAAGGCACTATTATGCCGTGATGCATGACCAAATGTATCACTGAGCCAATGTCGTTATTCAATAAATGCATCATAGTGCTAAGGCACTATTATGCCGTGATGCATTATCCAATGCATCACTGAGCCAAGAATGCTCGGCTTTAGCAAGAGATCTTCATTTGCAGCCTTGCAGTCGATGGATAGCCCTTACCATTCTAATATGTATTTGTGGAAATGCAAATAAAACATATATAGGGAGGGAACTTTGCTTGAATGTGCATGAGCGGTAATGCACATATAAATACGATATAGCTTATACGATGGAGCATACTTGATGCTCATCAACGTGTTTAACTGTAGCTTACCCGAGAATTCTTCACTTGGATTTGGCAAAAAATCTTCATTTGCGGCCTTGCAGTCGATGGATGACCCCTACCTTTCTAATATTTGTTTGTAGAAATACAAATACAACATATATAGGGAGGGAGCTTTGTTGGAATGTGCATGAGCGGTAATGCACATATAGATATGCGAAGTGGCCAATACTTGGAGCATACTTGATGCATAAGCATCAATATGCTTGTAGCTTAATCGATGAAGCTTGAATGTGCATGAGGGGTAATGCACATGTAGACATGCGAAGTAGCCTATACTCTGGGGCATACTTGATGCATAAGCATCAATATACTGGTAGCTTAGCCGATGAAGCTTGAAATTATGCAAAAGCATCTTTCGATCATGTTACGTACTTGATAATGCATATTTGCATAATAAATAGCGATAGTTATGCACAAGCTAGTGCATATTGGCCTACAAGGACTAGGCTTTGCTTGACCTTTGGCCTTGCGATGAAGTTGGAATCGAAGTTGTCTTTTCCTTAATAGGCTTAAATTGCTTGTCCCTTTCGAATTGACCATCTGATAAACTACGGTCATGCTTTATCCGATCAAGGTACGGGTTGGGTATGTAGGCAGCCGCAATGCAATGCATTGAGGTGAAGCACTTTGTCGCTCATATCATCTAATTTGGGAGATGATTGCGATATTATGGTAACTCATATCATCTGGATCGGCAATGCTAAGCAAGAGATGATTGTTGCCACACTTGATGAGGTAGTTGTAATTCCATTTGATGGATTGTTCATACTTCCTTGGAACCGTCGCGGCCTGGAATGGCATGTACCTGGATGTTGCACTCTTGGCAAGAACAAGATAAGTGCAGGCTCCAGCGCATGGTCGAAGCAAAATTGATGAAGCAGGCATGGGTTAGTCCTGGACAATAAAGCGAAATTATGTGATGCTTTCCAAAGGCATCCCCATTAGCTTGTATAACCTTCAACCCTTGGTATAATGATGGTAAGCTGGAATGGTATGCTAGTCAAAGGAATTCACCATGGGCTTTAATGGCCTTGCACCCTTTGTAGGACAAGGGTGTGTTGGAACGATATGGAGACTACGGTTTGAGTAACATTTTTACAAAACATGTTTGGAAAGGCAAATATGCCTGGAACGGTATAAATGTAGCTTGAATGATGTGGGAACTATGTTTCGAGTATAATGCTTACAAGGTAGGCTTGGAAAACAAAAATTTACCTGCACTTTCCAGCGAGAAGTTAGGCTTTAAGGTCGGGTTACACTCTTTTAAATCACGCATCGGGGAGTTCTGGCCTGGCCTGCCCAGCGCAGCGCGCCGGAGGCGGAATTTTCCGGTCCGTGACACTAAATCTTTATGAATGACGAAGTTTGATTGTTGCATTCCTGGTTTCTTTTTTAAGTGGGGATCTCGTCATTACGTCGAATATCGATTTTGGATGTGCTGACGTTGGTACCATCAGGAACGTTGGTTGGCTCCATCTTTCTTTTCACGATGTGCAGAACTAGGGCTGCACAAGAACCGACCGGAACCGAAGGAACTGTATCTGAAATATACTGAACCGAGGGTACAAGGTACAGGGTACAGGTATAAAAATGAGAACCGAGTACAACCGGGTACAAGGTACAGATACTACCCCGGAATCGACCTGTACCGATTTTTAATAACCGTTGATTAGATAGTGTGTTTAAACTTTAGTTGTGTGTATCTTGAAAGATATATTTGGTAACTTTATTATGTTTAACGCTGGTGGTGGGGTCTTGATGACAAAAAGAAGGGCCATCAAGCTGAGAAAAAGGCCAATACAAAGCGTAAAGAATCATACAGTAACTAGCATCCGTCAACTGCTGGTAATTATGCATTCTCAGAGCGTGGGAGCTGATGATTGTGATAACTTCAGTGCCATTTGTGTATGTTCTTCAGAAACAAGGTGGTAGGCATTGGCCGTTTTTCACTTGTCACAGACTCACAAACCAGGTTTACATGAGAACTACTGATAGTTACTGAAAGAGGTGCTACATTTATGAATATGATAAAGGCGAGTCAATAAGGCTTATGACAGTTGATTGTGTTAAGATGTCGGTTGAACTTGTAGTGCATGTTTCCTGTGCCCAAGTTATGGGGTTTGCTTTAAGAGAAGATGGAAGAGCTATTTGAACTGGCAAGATTTAGGTCCATTAACTATCAGTGATATGTAATAATTCCCACACTTCATTGGGGTATCAAGTGAAAATGTACATTGTATGTGATTGCACTTTGTTGTTCTGATTTCTTTCTTTTTTATAGTTGCATTTTTGTCCTAGTCTATGTTTTACTGTATTTGAACTTGGTTTAGTTAAAAGAGTGATGAACTGGTAATGCTTTAGTCCATCAAATTCTATATGTTGTTTCTGTTCAATTTGATGTTGGTTGGGAAATGCCTCTTTATGTAGTGCTTGCTTGAATAACTAATCAATCATATGATTTTCATTAAGTGCCTCTTAATTTGTTCTCCCTATTACTCCACACACCAGTCTTTATCCCAGCACATGACCATTTTTTTTTTAGATTTTGACTTCCTGTAGAGGGTACAGGTACAGGTACCGGAACCGACCGGAACCGAGGGTACAGGTACAAGAACCGAACCGAGAGTAAAGGGTACAGGATACAGGTATACGGATAGAGAACCGACCATAGGAAGGTACAGGTACACGGTTCTACCAAGAACCGAGCCGAACCGACCTTTGTGCACCCCTATGTAGAACCATACATGATTTTATGAAGAATTTTGGCGATTTTCGTCTTTAGAAAAAATTCAGATTCGGGTCTTCTTGCAGTAACGGCCATAGAATCTTCGTCCGGAGTCGGAATGATGTGGTTGACCTCTTATTATTTATCTATGGGGAAGGGATAGCTTCTAAAAAAATAATTTATGGATTTGGAGGCTGTTTGCTAGGTGAAAAAGGACCTGACACCGAGAGTCCAGAACTTTTCAGGCAGAATTTTGTAGGTTTTTTTGCTGTCATATAGTCAAGCGTTTCGACCGCCATTTATATCTCGTAAATCCGATTGACGTTCCCTTTCATTATGTTATAGTAGATATCCATATGAATCATTTGATATATAACTCACCCCCAGATTCATTACAAATTAGCGCCAGTTTCAGTTCTTCCAGAGGGTAGCGTAAAAATGTTTTTGACAACGCTTTTGCAAAATGACCTGTAACCTTTCTAAACCATATGCCATGACCCAAAACACTTTATAATGAATGTTTAGGTTTCTAATGAATATATTTTATGAACTTCATGATTTGTGCTTGAATCCCTTGTGTTTGAGATATTTTAACTCATTATATTTATAATGCCTCTGTTTTTAAGAGGGAGCGAACAAAAACATAGAGATGCAGTCATAGATGAAGGATTGGAGATTACCATGATCCGTGACGCTGGTGACATGTATTTTCCGACTCAAAATCACGATCAAGCTCTCTATGAGGTGATTATTGGAGAAAGCACTCCAAATGGTGTCGTTGTACATAATGCTGATATGTTGGAGACTATTCCGATTGAGTACCTGAACGTTGGAGTTAACTTTGAACTAGATGTAAGATCCACCCTATTTTAAAACGGTTGAATAATCTGATTTTGTAACCAAGAGGTTGATCTCCCACTGTGGTCGTTAATTGTTAGTACCTAAAAATTGATTCTAGGCAAAATAATATACTGTAGAAATACTTTCTTTAGATTCGGAAATCAAAATCATATAGGGAAAGCCTAAACCACGATAGTAGCCGTTCCGCCCTGCTTCGGTCACAAAGAGAGGAAATGGGTTGATCTTAGGGGAGGGAACAAAGAAAGTTGAAGAAAATATGTGTGATGAACTGTGTGTAGAGTTGTAGAACTATTGAGAAAAATCACAGATCTTATGAGAATTGTAAGATTATTGTGTTTTCAGAATAAGCTAAATAGCCTATTTATAGTTATTAGTAACACATATTTTCCTTGTAAAGTAGTGGAGGTAGTGTGGAGATGGAGTGATGGAGATTGTGGGGGACTGGTGTAGCCGCCCACTTTATCTTAGGAAGTTTCTGGAAACTTCTTGATCATTACTCCATCACCTCTTCAACCATTCCAACCGTCACCACTACTTTGTAACTTCCTTGTCATAGGGTGCTGCCACACCGCATGATGCTGTAGCCACATGAATTATCCCTCCATGTAATATGATTTGTTTTCTCGTAGGAATTGATGGAGTCATGGAATCAAAATACATGAATAATGATGGCACGGGCAAGCGTGAAGGGATAGCCCCAGCATATTCGAAGAGAACAAGGAAAAATAGGAAAAAGGGGTGCTAGCATCGCAGCTAGCAGTGCCAGCGTTGGAGCTAGCGCTGCCGGCTCCATCGCTGTCCATGGCGCTAGCACTGCTGGCCATGGAGTTAGTGGCCGTATTTATGGCCTGTTTTGGGGTTTCCAAGTCATATGAGATTTAATGTTAGTATTTATGCTTAACCTTTGTGCAGTGCATGCTGAACATATTCAAGAGATTCAGCTGTGGAAGTTTGCAACTTGAGATAATATTTGATGCGACTCTATAATTTTAGATGGTATGTATCTAATTGGCATTTTTATTCATATATGGCATGGCCTCTATTCTGAATGTTTGCATCTTTGTATAATCAAGGTATTCTGATCAATACAGATAGTCTATATGGATGCATATGAAATAACAAGGGTTTAACTAGGTAAATCCCTAAAATTTTAAAAGTGCATAAATATATAAAGAGCTACGTAGCTATGAGATGAATATGCATTCTTAATTTTCTTGCGGAATGTAAGATAGAAATACATATCCATAAGTATGATGTCGGGTCATAAATTTGTACGTATTTATTTCATGCTTCTTCAGCTGAGCAGAGGCAATATTACAATTTTTTCCTTTGTCAAAAATCCACCATCAACAGAAGTACATATTTATAATTATGTTGCCGGGTCAGAAATTTTATACATATACATTTATTTTATGTCTCTACAGCTAAGAAAAGGAAATATTACAATTTTCTCCTTTGTCAAAAATCCACCATCAACAAAGGCTAAACTTCTTCTTGTTTGAAGGTTGAAGTTTGTCTTGTTTTTAGGTTCTTAATAGAAATTGGAGGTTGAGCCATGTCCATGAGGCTTAATGTGTTTTAACTAAGTAGTCATACTTGAGCTAGGCTTTCCGGTTGAAAAATGACCATTTTTCCTTTGGTCAAAAATTATCATCTATAACTTCAAAACTGAATTTTAATAGCTAAGCGTTATATGCAATCAAGTTTGAAGTTTCGCTATCTATATCTAATTGAGATATAGGTAGCGAAACTATCTAAGAGAATATAGGTGCACCTGTGCTCCATGAATCCCAAGTAAAGTTTTCCAAAGTCTCGTATTAGTTTACGAAGAACTTTCAGCGTTGAAGGACAAATTTTGCAACAAGATATACAACGTGTAAGGATTTAAGTTTTCTATGTTGTTGATATTTCCATTATATAGTAATCGATCAAGGCTAGGTTGCTTAATATGTAAGGAATGATTTATTGCAACCTAAGTTAATCAGATTGCTAAGTTTTGGTTATTTTCTTAGATACAAAGAGAAGTTGACTTGCGTTTGAAGTTCTTACCATTGTTTGAAGTAGTAGACATATCTAGGGTTGAGTAAATTCTATAAATTAATTTCAAAGATAACTTCAAACTACTAAGAATAGACAACATGCACACTTTGTGGCAACTACCTAAAACAAGATCCATAACTTGGTTCACAAGTTAGATAAATTTTCGAAAATAACTAAAACTTTTCTTGCAAAGGAATTATTTAAGAATTAATAATTCGTAAGCATGTGAAAAGTTTTCCTTAACTAACAAAGAAGGAATGAACCAAAACCAAAGTAGCTGGTAATCCCTTTTAGGTTCATGAACTCAAACAGTTAGATTCACGAACTCAACTAAGTTTTTGGGTTCAAGAACTATTCTCTTTACTAGGTTCGCGAACTCAAACAATTTTTTGGGTTAAGGAACCTCTTCTCTCATCTAAGTTCGCGAACTTAAGTAAAAGGCGGAGTTCATGAACCTTTCTCTCTCTTGTGGGTCCGCGAACTGAATACTTAGGTTCGCGAACTCAATGAGTGTAAAATCAAAATTTCAAAAGAGTTCTTGAATAGGTTTTCTAACTTAGCAAGTAGGTTTGCGAACCTACAATTCAAAACTCATGAGAGAATACTTACTTGATTCTAGTTTCGAAAATTGATAAGTAAGAACTTATCATCGAACCATCACTAATCACTTAGTCGTGAAGATAACCTGTGATAAGAACCTTGTTTGTTATTTGATCAATTCTAAATTCTTCGAATTTGCTACGATAGATAGATAGATAAAAGGGAAAAGTATGAAAGGAAAATCAGTTTTCGTTACTAACCTTTGATGAAGTTCTTATAAATGATGTGTTCGTGTGATATTCAATCTTCAAGAGTAACTTCGATGATACTAAAACTCTACTACCTAATCTAAACTAGATCGAACCAGACTTTAGTATGTTATAGATCAAGATTTAGTTTTGTAACAGATTTAACATACCAATGCTTGTGGGTTCAACCGAGCATCATACATGGTGATCCTCATATCTCATTGATGTTGAAAAAAGTTTTTTAAATGGACTTCTTTCTTGTTCAAGATCTCCAAATGGAAATTTCATTCACCACTTGCAGTTTGCTGATGATTTTGTAGTTATCTTAGATGATTTAATGGACCAAGTCACCAACTTAAAAAAAAAAACTCCATACGTACCACTTTAGATGAGGGTTTAGAGGTCTTTTTCTAGTTCCAAAATACTTAAGGGTTTTCATATTTTTCCACAAAACTACCAACAACACCCTTGAATTTTGTCCTGGGTCCATAATTATTTATTATGAACATAGTAATAACAATTAATTCTTGAAGACTTTTTTCATGGACACATATGGAAATTAGTCTCTTTCATTTTTCCTTAATCTGCTTGAGAACTCCAAAACCCTCATCTAAAATGGAACGGAGGGAGTAAATTTATTTTTCTTTGAGCTTGTTACGTGTTTAAAGGTAAACTACATAAAAGTGCAAGTGTTGGAATTGGAAGTAACCATAATGGAGTGAAATGTGTTGATATTTTGGTTGTAATTTTGTGCAATTTCCTATACATTACTTTGGAATTACACTAGGGAGTAAGTCAAAGAGTAAGCCAGTTTGGGATGCGATTATTGAGAAGACTCATCAAACATTATCTACTTGGAAGAAAAAATATTTTTCTAAAGGTCAACGGATAACATGGTTAATAGTGTGTCAAAAAGCTTTCCAATTTACTGCTTGTCGATGTTTTAAATGCCATATTCTGTTATGAAGTAAATGTAAAAGATAATGAGGGAAAATAAGTTGGATTTATTGGGGAAAAGCTTGCTTACCTAAAAATAGAGGAGGCGTTGGCACTAAGAAACTTATTAAACTTATCAATAAGGTTCTACACTGTAAACGTATTTGGAGATATGGAGCTGACACTAATCCTCTATGGAGACAAATTATACAATATTTTTTATGGTAATCCTAATTCTTTTCTGCCAAACTCATCAACTAAATCTGTATGGAATAGTTTATAGCTGGAATAAATGGTGGACTTTATGGTGGCATAAAAAAAACTGGAATCAACTAATTATCTCAGTGAAATGTACTCATTTCAGTTGTTACCCACTAATTTTTTTGAAGGTATTTCTTTGAGTAGTGAGTACTTTTATTTGTATTTGGAAGCTGTAATTGGCAATAACTAACCTGCAACGTTGCTTTTCTTTGTATTCGGTTAGAGGTCACCATTTGGATGACATATTTTTTTAATAACATTTGCATTTTTCTTGTCAAAAAAAGAAAAAGAAAAAACAGTTAATTAAAAAGCATATCTCCAAACTTTAATGGGTACAAGGGGCATGTACTCGCTTCGCGCGTCGGGTTCTTCCATCCTAAGGATTTGTAGGGTTGCATATTTTTCGTCACCATTTAGGGACGGATATATCTGTTCCAAATGTTTTCAGCAACAATTATTTTGTGACATGCCTTTTGGAACAAAAATATACATTCACAATCCACTTGGAATTGTAGAGGCAGGTGCCAATGCATGAAAGAGATAAGGATGTCATCAGATACAAATATTTTTATTCTTAACTTTTTGCAATGGTTAGTTTATCCATAAATTAACAACAAATATAAAGGTTGTTATATCTGATGATAAGGATTAAAAGTTCACACGAAAATCTATCTTATGGTCAAATTTTTCTTAGAATCTATTCAACGGTCTTAAATTTCTGTTCACACATCCGATATTCCAAATAAGTCTAAAGATAAAATAAAATATTTTCGGGTGTTCACTCCCTTCTTTCCTTTAAAGTATGTATGTAAGACCTTTTTTTAGATTCTTATCTCATTGTCGATTGTAGAATCATTTCTATAATCCTACATATTTAAAATCACACGCCTTGGAATCTTGGATGAAGGTAGGGCTACACATGAACCGGCCGGAACCGAGAAAACCGACCACTAACCGAGCCGAGCCGAGATCAACTGCTACGATTACGGTTTGAATATTCAACAAACATTGATCTTCGTCTCGACCCATAGTTTGAACCTTAAAACCGACCGAACCGAGCCAAAAAACCGGACAAAATCTCATTCATTGATTTAAGTATAATCTAATCCTAGTCGTCTACCCTCAACATATATATGCCTCATATCCTAACCCTAAAACTAAAACTTATTTTAGTTTTCTCTCTTCTTCTTCATCTTTGCAGCAACAACTCCTCCTCTCCGGCTCCCCCTTATTGTCATCACCATCACGGCCATCACCACTTTCATCAGGATTCAGTACCAGCACAATCACCACATCTTTCTTCTTCTTCTTCTTCTTCTTCTTCTTCTTCTTCTTCTTCTTCTTCTTATTATTATTATTATTATTATTATTATTATTATTATTATTATTATT